>MU614916.1:0-27712 GCA_025201725.1 Chytriomyces sp. MP71 | reverse complement strand
GTCACGGCAAGGAGAAAAACAGAGATAGTTGCAAGAATGACCATGAGGTTCGAAATGTACTTGACAGATGTCTTGTTGAAGAGGAGGTAGGGCAAGAGCGAAAGGGGAATCATAAATGTGAAGAAAGAAATAAGTCCTGCCACTGCAACGGCGGGAGTTCCGTCCTGTAAAGTGGGTTGCATTGCTGAGATCAGAGAGAAGCGCGTATTAACAAGCGACAGGAGTGGGATTGGGATTGCAATCAGCATTGAAATTTGCCATCCTGGCGTGGTGATGCACACGTTCCTGACATCGTCGCCTTGCTTGAACTCGTTTCCGAACCAAGGTCTGAGGATTGCCCAGTCCACTGTGATCGAAGCGAGTCCGAACGCGATAAAAAGAGCGTGTGGGTGGAGCATACCGACACCATGGAATCCTGAAAACAAAAGAAGGAAAGTGATGGGAAGCCAGGAGATCATAAGAGCCAATTGCGAGATGTGCCAGTTGAGAAGAATTTGTTGGGATGAGTGTTGACCGATGTTGTTTGAGGTATCGGGGAGGACAAGGAAAGGAAACACGGCACCCAGCACGCTGCAAGTCATAATCAGAATCTGAGTCATTATCGGTTGTTCGTAAGTGGCAAGAGGTCGAATCTGGTTGCAATGTAAGTTGTTTATCCATTGCAAAAAATGGTACCAACCTTTTCGACCAATAAGACAACAAGTATTGGCAGAAACAGGGATGACAATTCAGCAGCCGTAAACCTCACTCCCTGGCTCAAAACGGACGTGTTTTTCACGACCCTAGAATGCGCATGAACGTAATTTCTAGCTTTCTTGTATCCCACCACAAGAAGAGTGCCCAGCCACATCGTGATTAAGGTGCTTAGGATAAAATACACATTGAATGGCAGGACTACCATCCAGTGAAATAGTTCATGCCAATACACTGCGGGACTCTCCACAGCTGCCAACGTCCTCGGTCCACGCATGAACTCCTCGTCCCGCGTCAACGCCAAAACCGTCCCTAACGCCGCCTCCCCCATATGCTGCATGGATCGCGCAAGCTCCGGCCTCCACTCATCCCGCTTCGTGTGGTACGCGTACCGGTCCCTGAAGAAGGCTACGTCCATGGCTGCGCGACCATTAGCGGTGTAGACCTCGTAATCCGTGGCGCTCTTGATGAGCTTCAGTTTGAAAATATCGTTGCCGAGGACGGCGGCGAAAGGCCGAGCAACGGCGGCCGCGTAACCGCGCAGCATGGATGGGTCGGTGCTGCGGAAGAGCATGCTGGGGCCGCCTGTACCGGCGCCCTCCAGGTTGATGGTGGCGCGGACGGAAGTGTAAAGGGGATGGTTGGAGAAGTGCACGGCTCCGAGGAGGGCGGCTTCTTCGCCGTTGTTGAGGAGGAAGATGACGGAGTGGGGTAAAGGGGGCTGGTGCAGCAAAGTGCGGATAATCTGCATGGGATGTTCGTGTTAGTATTACGGATAATGAACACACTCGTTGTAATACCTCAATAATGGACGCAACCGCTATTCCATCGTCCGTGACCCCCAATGTTCCAATCACCGTATCATAATGAGCAGACAAAAGAAGAGATGGACAGTTTTTTCCTCGTTGTAATTCACAGGTGCCCTTGAGTTTTGCAATAATGTTGTCGGACGTGAGGCTGAAGGTGGCATTCTGCAACGAGAAATTTGAGCTTGATCCTAAACGCTCCGGTTCACAGTCACCTGCTTCGGACTGAATCCGGAAATGTCAAAATGAAAGTTCTCGAGCGTCTTGCTGTCGCGTTCCACGAACAAGCGACCTGGAGCTTCGAAACGGAGGCCATCAGAGGCAGAGTCCTCGAGCTGACGCGACACATGCCATCGTTCCGAGTTTTAGTCCAACCGATGAGGAAAGTGACTTTCTCACCTTCAGAATGGAATAAGATTGGTCTGTTTCCCTCTGCCAAGTGAGGAGTTCATTGTGTATGAAATCCGCCACGTCCTTGTTTGCTTGGGATGAAAAGGGACGAGGACCATGGGACAGAATCGTGAGCAAATGCTTGTGCGCAGCCAGACTGGAGAAGGAAGGCGAGTTGTGGGGAAAGTGGCTTGGCGCCACCGGCTCCGGAAGCGAGGACTGCTGGTTTCCAAGCCACACGGTGGAGAAGATCAGGACGAGCAGCAAGAGTGCTGCCAGGGACGGCTGAAGAGACTTTCTCATCGTTGCGGGAGGAAGCTGGATGGATGAGAAGCTGGGTGAGAAGCTGGGTGAGAAGTGGGGTTGAAGATCGAGCGCTGGTTGGAATTCTGTGGACGAGGATCCGGAGGTGCGCGCGGTGGACGACGCTGGGACTGTCGACCCGTCGACTCGGACGCGCGGTGGTGCAAGAAAGGGGGGCGAGCTAAAAAGGTTGAAATGGGGAGATACGTTATGTGTATGAAGGACGAGGGGTTTTGGACAAGAATTATATTGTTTACTGCGAATACAATGTGAAAGACTCAATCCCTGTCCAGCATATGGAGTGAGTTCGGGTGTCAGAACCAAAAAAATCGATTTCGGACACAGCAAGCGCAGAAATGGAGAGCGACGCCGCCGTCGACTTCAGCCGTCTCGAGGCAGTCAAGGTGGTGGTGGCGTGGTCCAAGCGGAGCCGTGCGCCCTAAACCTGAAGACACAGGAGAACGTGCGCCAGCGGAGGGGCGGCCACTCGGCAAAGGCTCTCTCCACACCATCTTCAACACGAGCAACAGAGGCCGAGCGCATGCAGCTCGAGGCCGCAGTCGCCCTCTGCGCGGGTTCAACCGACCCGCTCGACGCCCACGTGCAGCTGCTCGCGTGGTACTCGCGCACCTACGCGGGTGACCCCCCCAAACAATACTTTAAAGTACTCGAAAATGCGGCACGTCTGTTCCGGTATTTGTGACTGCAGCAAGCCGTTTATCCACACAGTCTGACGTGCTCCAAAAAATAATATTTTGACAGGAAGGACGCGAGGTACGCGAACGACGTGCGCTTCGTTTCCATCTGGATCCAGGTGGCAAAACGAGCCCCAGAACCAGAGGACGTTTTTAAATATCTCGAATCGAATTCCATCGGAATACTTACCTCCATCTTTTACACGGAGTACGCGACATTGTTGGAGTTGCGGGGAAGGTATACATGACATCATCGCTGACGTCCCAATGGTCAAGGTCTAACCTCCCTTGGTTACAGAAATAAGGATGCGGACGCCGTGTTTGCATTGGGAATCGCCCGAAAGGCCTCACCGCTGGATTCCCTGCAAAGAAAGCATGTAGCATTCCAGCAACGCATGATGGTGGCCCGAACTTCTTCCACCAGTGCCGAAGACGATGAAGTGGTCCGCGAACCGTCCCCGCCACCGGTCGTAAGACACGTGCTCGCATCCGCGCGAACCTCACACCACCGACCTGCGTCTGTCGCGACAGCCTCTGTCGCGGCATCGTCTGGATATAGCTCTTACTCGTCGTATGGATCTTCGCGACCTGCTGTCGCCGCCAAGAACGCGCCAGCTGCCAAGATTACCGTCTTCAAAGACGAAGCAACGTCCTCGTCGGCGCCTGCTCCTTCTGCGGCATGGCATGATTACGGCACTAAGGCGAGCATCACGAAAGAAAACTCGCTCCAGCCAGAACCATGGACGGGCGCGACGGTTCTCCAAAAGGCGGCAATAGGCCACCAAGCTCCATTGCCAGGGTCCAAAGTTAAAGTCTTTGCGGACGAGGTGGGTCTTTGAATGTCCCTGGATTTCATTGACACTTTGCTACAGCCCGAAGCAACTGTCGCCAAGCAAACGACATCCAAATCCAATTCTCGAGTCACCATCCTTGCGCCGTCCCAGGATCCAGGTAATGAAATATTATAAATCCTTCACAACCAGCCCTCACCACCTCGACCTTCTTATCAGGCGCCTCCCAACGAGTGTCCAACCTCCTCAAACCCGAGAACCGAACTTCCCCTCCCCCCACTCTCCTCCCGCGCAGACCTCCATCCCCCGCGTGCGCCACGGACCGGCTGCAGTTTGATCGCACGCGCGTCTACGTAGACGGCGACGAGTTTTCTTTTGAGGAGCTGCGCGCTCGAGACTATTGGGAGGCTGTGCGGAGGGAGGAGGAGAAGGCGAGAATTGCGGCGGCGGTGCGCGTGGAGGAGGACCGGAGGGTTGAGGAATTGAGGCGAAGAGACGAACAAACGAGGGAGGAGGAGGAACAGCTGTTGGCAGAGTTGAAGAGGGAAGAGGATCTTCATTTGGAGCAGCGGAAGTTCGAGGAGCTCAAATTTGAGCAACAGAGGACGGAGATACAGAAACGAATGGATGTGCAGCAGAGTACAGAAGCTGAGCAGCGACATGAAAATCAAGGCATCCCCGTCTCCGTTGACAACGTGGTCATGACGCAAGCACGTGCCGCTATCACCACCGCTCCCATGTTTCAGCAGCCGTCTCAAGTCCAGGCAGGTGATGGAAACCCATTCAGCGGCGATGCGAGCGACGAGGAAGATGACGACGTGGAAGTGGATGTCGAACTTGAGCGCCTAACCACACACAACACGGCGGGAAATACTGTCTATGGGGATAACGCAGCGGTTTCGGTATTGGTTGGGTTTGGAAGCAAAGCCAAGGCCGTGGCGAGTCCTACCATCAATACGAAGGCAGCGCTGGAGGATGTGTATGGGATGTTCAACGCTCCTGTTGCACGGGCTGTGCCCGAGATGGAACATCAAACTGCATTCAGCTCTCAAATGCGCGAAGGAGATATGGAAGAAGGTGTGGAGGGAGGAGACGAGGAAGACGAGGGAGATGAGGTCGTGGCGGTCAAGAATGGGCTGAATGACCATCCTGAGTGGTATGAGATTGAGGCGGACGAAACTATTTCCAAAAATGTCTTCAAGCCACAAGTATCGTCGCTCAAGAGTGCGATTTTCGTTGATGGATCGTCCACCTCGGAGCCAAACGTTCCCACCAAGCAAACTCTAACGGTCTTCAACGATGAAAACGCTGTACCGGCTCCAATCATGAAGAAAGAGAGGAAACCGCTTGGGACAAAGGATGTGTCGGCGACATTAGACAAGAAAGCTGCGCCAGCTCCGGTCGTTGATGTCCGCAGTCCATTTTTCCATGATGAGACTGCTGCCTCCCGTCAGCCACCTTCCACTGTTAACAGTCCGAGTCTTGCTTCAACTCTTCGCGCATCGGAATCTGCAGCAGCAAGTGGGATGAGCACTTCAGAATACGACGTGCCCACTTCGCAGCTGAACCGCGAAGATACTCGAACCACGTCTCAAATTTCGCGCGCGATGGCTTCGGCGCCGAACCTCCAAAGTACACCTCACAGCCTCTACCATCCGCACAACCGGTACTTGTCTCTTGACGATACTGTCTCCCTTGATACAGAGGACGAGGAGGCCATCAAAAATCACGAAGTGCATTACTACGAGCGCCAGCCACATTACACTGCTGGACTTGCTGGAGCTGCGGGCAGTTTCAAGAATTCCATGACTCCCCTTCACGAGCGTTCGTTTGAGGAGGAAGCCCGGTTCAGTCTTACTGGCTTGAGCACGATTAGTAGCGTGCGATACCATGTGGATGATACGTTGTCGAGCCTCGGAAGACCCAGTGGGGTCGGCAGTTTGCGCGAGAGTCTCACAAAGATGCCCATGACGGCATTAACCAAGAGAAGGATGAAAGAAATGAATGAAGGGCTCCAGGGGGACGAAGAAGATGAGGAAGGGGAGGTTGAGCCGACTTTGAGCAGCATCAGTATGGTTTCCAGCAAGGACTTGTCGAGTCATGGTCATGGCTCACATAGCGCAAATGTCAGTCACGGAGCGAATGCGGATGGGGGCTGGAAGCAAGAATGTGAGGAACGAGATGAAGTTGCCGCGGAAAATGTTAGAATTGGAAAGAGTTGGGGATCGATTGCTCACGTGGGGGCTGGGGACGTGCCCTTGGCGGATATGAGCGGAGTCCAGGTAGTGGATAATAATGCTGTTAGTTCGGCGTCTGTTCTGTCGCAGATGGATTCGGCTTCGTCGGTGTTGCAGACTTTGACTAATTTGGCTGGGGCGGACGTTGGCCTGGTTCGTTTTATTTGCCGTGCATTGACTTTAATAAGTGACTTACTCGCAAATCAAACGCGGTATAGGCGCCTATTGCATCTGCTTCACCTGAACAAGTAACGCCAACGGCACTTGACTCTGTCAACCTCAACGAAAGCAAAGAGGTGCCCAACCCTTGTGACCCGCATGTGCTTGCTGATGTGCGCAAAGAAGAAATGATGGATTCAGACACGCCAATCACTGGCATGATTGGATACATTGATTGCAGAAAGTCTTTGGCGCCACCCAAGATCAGCAGTCTCTTGGAAGAAGCGCTAGCAAAATCACCGAATGGTGGGCTGTGTCAAATTCAGTTTGGTGCTACTGTTTACGTCCGTTTCGGAGTGTTGAAGCGTCTAAGTAGCTCTGGTGACGGGGCGACTATTGGATACGTGGCGAAGGAGTTGAAAACGGGACTTCTGGGAAAGTTCATTACTCCTCAAGAGGAAGATGAGCTTGAGGACGTTGATGATGATGACACTGAAGAGGACGAGGATGACGATGACGATCAACCAAAAGGTCCCGAACGCAGATTCTTGCTGCAAGTGGAGACTCCTGCCGACGGATGGGAATTCTACGCGCTGCGTCTTCTTCGCACTCGTCTACCTGACCGCGTGTTGGCTTCTGTTGCTTCTCCCGTTTCCTGTCACTTGTTCCAGGAGTCGTCCTGTCTGAGGCTAGAGTATGTTTCAGACAAAACCCTCAAGGATGCCATTGGAATGTCTATCAAATGCGGATATGGCACTGGATTCGGAGGAGAGGGAAAAGACGGAGGCGTGGATGAACTCCTGGCGGCGTTTTGGACCATTGAGCTCCTCCGGACTCTCGAAGCAATTCACTCTTGTGGATTCTTGCATGGCAACGTCAGTCCTGAAACTCTACTCGTGCGATTGGGCCATGGCGTGACCTTGACAGGTGCAAGTGGGTTTTGGGATGCCAAGTATGATGCTGGCGGCCTTGGCGGGTGGGGCGTTAAGGGACTCCTCATGACTGGCTTCCGGGAAGCAATTGAATTGTTTGAGATGCCTGATGACAACCAACGCTTTGTTGGCGTAAGTTGCGTTTCCAAGTGCTGGGAAGTGCAAAACGCACGCTCAACGCGGTATGAGCCTGATTGGTATGGAGCTGCGAATTCCATTCACTGGATGCTGTTTGGAAAGGATCTACAAGTCAGTCTGACCCCAGGATCAGCGAGGGATGAGCGACCTCTGATGATGGTGTCGAGCACCTTGAAAAAATCTTGGCAAACGGCTTTGTGGGCGCGAGTATTTGATGCCATACTCAATCTGGAGAATGCAGACGTTGACCTTCAGGTGAATTCCAAGCATCCGTCTATTCTGCGCGACGAAGATTTCGCGGAGTTTGTTGAGGAATTTCCACCTGCGCTGCAGATTCGAGTTGTCCGATTGGAATTGGAGGAATGGCTGACAGGATCCTGTTGCAAGGGCGGTAAGAGCTTAAAGAGTTTGCTGCAGCGCGTGGAAATGGGTTGTTTGTAATTGACATAAGAAAAAAGTTTTTGGTTCGAAAGTTTGGCTTGTAGTCACCAGTCCAGATCACGCACCCGCATCTTGTCAACCATAAATTGCGTGCTTACTGTGCCCCGTGCACACAAGGTAGTCCGATACATTCTTCGCCTTCCACTCATCCAAAAAACACCTGACTGATCTCACATTCCTCTCCAAGCACATCTCAACCTCTGGCTCTCTGCAAACTACATATTTTTGGTCAGGCGTAACACGAAAAACCAATTTGCATGCATCTACTTCAACTGGAATGGAGTATACTCTCGTGGAGTGTTTGAAAATCTTGGTTGCCAAGGGCTAGCACCTACAGTTTTAAAGTTGCGAGACTCATCACACTATTTGGCTCGGTTTGCCTTAGGGTAAAAATAAATCTTTCTTGTGGAACTAATGTATTTGGCTCATCTTTTAAGATTTCAGGAAATTGTGTCAAGAAGGCCTTTGGTTGGAAATCATTCCAACACATGGAAAAGTGAGGTTCTCCACTTGGCCATTTGAAAGCTTGCAAATGCATAACTTTGATTAAGCAAGGTCCTGATAAAACTTGACTATATGTGCGTTCTGGAACCACTCGTGGTTACTGAAGTGGTTCAAGCCGAATGAGTTTATTCAACAATCTATGAGTTATCGAACTAATGTTGTGATCCTTAAAGTGAATCTGACAGCAAAGAATGCAGTACTGGTGAAAGCTTTGCCTTTCCTAACGTTGTTGCTCTTCCCGTTTCTAAATACAGGTTATGCCTGGTACACGTTCTTGTTAATTAATGAGATTAGTTAGTTCTATGACTTAACGGTGAGGAAGATTAAAAAACTTGAATTGCTGCGAAATTGATGCTGGCAAGCGAACGACCTCATATACATACGATTCATCCTAGCGACACGGACAGCATCGGCAGCAGCGAGGTGCCTGGGGAAGATCTGCCCTTCTGGGTTCTACAGCGCGAGCGGCCGTCGGTGTCGGTCAAGAGCCGCGTCTCCGGAAGGAGTCGACAGAGCCAGAGCGCGCCGCTCGCCCGCGCCAACTTTGCGCTTGCACAGCACGGCGTGTCTCCGATCTCGATCGCGCGCGCGTCACGCGCAGAAGAAGGTGAAGGTGGGCAGCAGCTGTGTGACGCCTTGTCCACAGCTGACGCCGTACTTCGGCTCGCGGACTCGGCAGCCGCAACGCGCATTGCGCTGCAGCGCGCATTGGATTTCCAGGCGCTGCAAAGTGCAGACAATGCAGTTCTCGAGCAGCGCGTGGCCCGGTTGAGGAAGGAGCTCGCTGATCAGAGCAGAGAAACTGTGACAGCGCGGGAGCTCAGGAGGCAGGTAAATCGATGCTGGATCATGCAAGCTGCTGTCATTCTATCGTATTTATCGAATTCACAGGCCGACGATGCTTACAAGGCGGCCATCGCAAAATGCAGGGTTACCGAGCGCGAGCTCAAAACAGTGCGGAACGATTATCTGGCGCTCTTGCGGAAGATGAACGGTGGCGATCATGTCTTGATCAGCAGCGTTGGCATGAACCCTCCCTACCGTCGGCGAATCAGCACTCCCCCGGGCAATAGGCCTCCTGCCACGTCACCTCGACAATGTAGCAGCCCCACTGGCCTGCGACGCGTCTCCAACACTTCTTCGATTTCTTCACATGCCAGTGACCATTCTTTACCATACTCGCCGGCATACTCGCCTGAATACACTCAGGGGAGTTTACATTTGATTCAGGAGCCGTCGAGACCCGTCACTCTGGATATGATCGCTCCTCCCCGACGAATCAGTATTGCGTCCGATGCTACCGTGACAGAATCTATTAGCGCATCTGCGAGGCGGCTTAGCCTGACTTCTGTAGCGACCATGACCGATTCGGACCTCATAAACACTCGCGATCGAGAAAACCTCCTTTTGTCCGCAGGAACCATGACCGACCTCATTCTTTCTATGGCAACTACGTCAGTAGGAACCATGACTGACCTCCTTTCTTCAGCAACTGCGGTAACCATGACCGAATTTGAACCTGTGTCCGCATCTACAATGACGGACTGCATCCATGTGACCTCTGTTGCAACTGTTACAAAGGATGTTCTTGTAGACACTACCGGCACCATGACGGACTTGATCCCTGTGATCCCCTTATCTTGCGCATGTACAATGACGGACCTGATCCCCGTATCTTGTGCAGATACTATGACAGACCTCATTCCACCAGCTCCAAGTTCGCCAGCGGCACCGACATTCATGACTGATCTACCCTTGTTCCTCGTGACAAGGTCAACGAGCATGGCAACCTTGCATTTACAAGCGGCCCCTTCGTCCGCGCGCACCGCAGACTCCATTTTCTTCCCCGACACAAATTCCTTCCTCCTCCAAGAGAGTGCGCCCTGGGAGGACAACCAGGAACCTGCACTCAAGCACAAGCTCTCTTGGAACCAGCACACATCAATGGAAGCAACAGGAACACGGGCGGCAGCTCAGCTGCAGCATCGGTACAGCCAAGATGACCTGGCCGAGCGCTATGCAGGCGAATGGAGTAGTCATGAATACTTGCCGAACAAATTTGCGCGACGCGGGTCAGATGACGAAGAAGGGAAGATTTTGGAGGAAGAAGTGCGCGCGTTTCGGAGATTGCGCGTGCTGGTTGCGTTACAGTCATGTGTGCGGAAGCCGCTCAAGCGGCGGGTAATGGCTTAACATGGACATTGTTCTTATATAATGTGTTTTTACTTCTCTTACAACGACCTCATTTATGAAGCAAGTGCTATTTTCATTAGTAAATTCGGACTCATTCTTGCACCCATTGTCAGTTTTGCCCAACCCAAACAACAAGCAGATGCTGACTCAAGCCTCCAGCCAGTACGCGGCCAGCGACAGCGACAGCGTAAGCAGCAGCATCGCAGGGACGAGCGGCGGCGTCGGAATGCGACGCCAGTCAACGGCGGCGACCTCGACAAAACAACGCCAGCATTCCCGCAAAACAACAGTGCTTTCCCTCTTCCAGTTCGGGTCAACCCTCAGCGATAAAGCGGTCATTAATACTTATCTATTATCCCCCACTTTGAGAGAGAGGGGCAGTGTGCGCGCGTTTGCTGACTGACACAAACACAAAACTAGGACGAGGACAGCAACTCGGAAACCAACCACTGTCAAACAGAGAGAGGCGCGACACCAGTGCCGGCTTCTCGAGCTCAGTCCTTTGTCTCAGGGTTCGATGCCCTCAACCCACATCCATGCCACTGCTCTTCATCGCTCTCTCAGGCGCGCGCCCAAGTCTGGAATTTATCCTGTGTGTGCGTTTTGTTTGATGCACACAGTGTACTAAGCTGATTCAACGCGTCCCTTATTTTTCAGTTGAGCAGGGACTCTTTTCGGACATTGAGCTCTGCGTCTGCAACAGAGTCTTTAAGCTCCACCGAGTTGTTCTGATGCAATCTCGATTGTTTGCAAACTTGTTTACGGGAGGCAATCCCAACGGCAACCTACATCCAGGCATTTCGTATACGCTGGATATTGCTGGCGCATTCATGTCCATTGATGCATCCATGGTGGACGATATATGTGCTCCAGGCGTACATGGTGACAGCATTGAGGTTTGAAATAACAAGAAGCCTACTGTAGCACTGAATTGTCAACTTCATTGGCAGGTTGCACTACGCGATTTGTACACATCAAGCCATCGTGCGGAACAAATAACAGCGAAAAACGCATTCCAAGTGCTTACGGCGGCCTGTTTTCTGCAAATAGAGGAGCTTATTCAATACTGCATTCGATTCATTGTCTCTTCCGTTTCAAAATCAAATATTGCATTCTTTGCATCTGAAGCGGACACTATTCTCACTCCTTCTTCATCTCATGCGCCTTTTACATCCATGACGAGATCGTCTCCCAGTTTGAGTGGGGCAAATGGTCAGGCATCTCGTCACTTGCCACAGCCACACTCGGAATTCCTTCGACTCAGAAATCTGGCCAAAGAAGCAATTCTGCCGCATTTGGAGTCATTTTTGTGTCACGCAGCAAACGAAGGCGTTGTATCATTGAACGGCAACTCTGCCTTGATAGATACGTTGTCACAAAATATCGCTGATTGGAACCACCAATCCGTTTATAATCTCTTGGCAGAATGTCCCATCAGCTGGTTCAAACTTGTGGTTGAAAATAACGCACTTTGTCTGCCCGATGAGTTTACTAGATATCAGTTTCTAAAAGGGGCCTCAGTTGCCCGCTGGAAACATACCCAGCAAATAAGCGATGAAGCATCTTCCACCATCAAACGTTCTACTGCGACAAAGCGAGCCAGTGGTTTTTTTGGATCCCTCTTCAATCAAAATTTGCAAAATGGGAGCCCGAGCGACGTCAAAAACGGCATTAAGGTGCAACTGGTTGGGAGAAAAGAAGTTGATCGCTTAGGCAGTTTCAATGCTAGTGGGACTGCGAGTCCTCAGACAGCCAACTCATTCCGTGGTTCTATCGCGTCGTTTCAATCTTCCATCTTCAGTGGGACCACCTCCTTGTCAAACATGCAGAGTCACCATCAGAATCAATTAGGTCAGAGCCCAACGCATCCTGGCGGCACAACCACTCTCACCAGACTTGTGAATCTGTATGGTCAGGATTACCTCAAAAGCGATATGGCAGCTTCGAAGGAAACGGACGCGGCCATCCTCCATATGTTTGAAACAAGCATCATATATACGTACATGACGTTCGCACAGCTCGAACGAGTGAAAGCAGATCGCATTGTATCTGATACGGCTGTGCTGAACTCATTTTGGATGCAAGCGGAGCTCATCAACCGCTTCACAACGCCCACATTCCCCGGAAGCACGTCAACGTCAGGTGCCGCGCTACCATCCGCTCTGGGACCCTTCCGCTTCTCGGCCAAATTTTCGGGCCTGCAGGCTTTTGTTATTGAACGCGCTGACGCCATTGAGCGTGGAGAGAAAGTGGTGGTCGCTTCAGAGCCCATTAAATGCGCTGGAATCGACTTTCGACTCCTCCTTTCGGTCGAGGTGGGCGAGAAGTTCCGGGAAACCTCTGTGGCGACTGGTGAAAAACGTGTCTCTCTTGCGACGGGCACTCGGCATCTCCAAACGCCGCTCCTCCTCAACATGAACCGTAGCCGCAGCATCGACGACCTGAACCCGCGCGCGAACCACCTCGAGATGGGCATCTTAGGACAGTACTTTGAAGATTCTACGCGACCACGGCGGTTCGTGCTCAAGGCGAGTCTGCAGCGCAGTCGCATGCATTCTGGCGGAGTGACCGCCGCGACGACACCGCGGGGGCATCAGGGCGCGTCGCAGGGGCAGGGACAGCAGCAACCGATTGCCTTTTCCATCTTTGCGTTTAACGCGGCTGCGTTTCGGCGCGGGGTGACGTTGTCGCAAAGGCCTGTGACCATGTGCGACTTTGAGGGAAGCGGATATG
The DNA here is from genome assembly GCA_025201725.1 of Chytriomyces sp. MP71. Taxonomy (NCBI): domain Eukaryota; kingdom Fungi; phylum Chytridiomycota; class Chytridiomycetes; order Chytridiales; family Chytriomycetaceae; genus Chytriomyces; species Chytriomyces sp. MP71. Next base: position 14,697 of record MU614916.1, on the reverse strand, counting down.
CGCATGAGTTTGGGGTTCCCTTTGCGCACAATTTTTTGGATTTGGGTGGCGGAGGGGAGGATGAATCTGTAGGAGGTGGTACTGAAAAGCGCATTGGAAAGCAAAAGAGTATGTACAGCAAGATGAAGGTGCTGGGAGAGAGTTTGAAAATGAAAGTTGGAGGCGGCAATGCCAACGCGGGAGGAATGGTTGGTGTTGTATCAGGCGTGGCTGGAATGGGAGCGTTGCGAAAGAGAGTAGCGATGGTAAACGACGAAGGCAAGGATATTTGGCTTGCGGCAAGCATTTGCTTGTTTCCTTCAGAATCTTAGGGATCCTTTTTGGATAAACATAATCAATAGAGAAATGAGGTTTATTCTACTTGAATAACAAAGAACATGGATGAGACAATGAGCTATTTGAGAAGAGGTCATTTGTTGCGCTTTTGCAACTGTGAAGTTCATATCGCTTTCAGAGCTGCCTGCGCCACAGATGTCAGTGCACCCCATGCGTTGACATTGTCCGTGTAAAACTCGAAATCGTTGCTTGGAGGACTTGCAGTTTGGAGCACTTCCCACACCATGAAGGGAACGTGGAGAGAATTGGCAACGCCGCCAACCTGGGAAAGCCAGCCTCCCTTGTCCGAGGCGGATCCGAATTCCTCGTACAGAATCATTTTCTTGTGTTCTTGCGCCTTCTGAAAAGCTGAAGAGAGTGATGACGAGACTTCATCGAGGCTGCCCGTGTAAGAGTGAAGTGTAATAATATCAAGTGCATCGCACGCGAACATCTCGTCTCGCATCGAAGTACTAAAGTCTTTTCCGCCTCCCGAGCTGATGGGAATGAAGCTTGTTTTTAGGGCGCCTTGCCTCAGTGCAGTCGCTCGCTGGCACCACCATTGGGGGTTTGAATAAACATTTAGAGACGTTTTGCCTTCACCCTGTGCCTCGTTTTCGATTTCAAACGCGTAAATGCCCTCAGGAATGTCCCTCCACTTGCGTCCACCCATGAGTGGGTTCACGTGGTTCACAATGTGCTCTAAGCGTTTGTCAAAGGCAGATTGAGCTGCTGGATTGGAGTAGAACAATTCAAGAGTGCCACCTTCAACAAAATCGTTAAAGTAGCCATCAAGATCGAACGTGGCGTCGAGATTGTATCGATCGTGCATGCAAAGCAGAAGCTTGATTCCGTGTTGACTGGCAACAAACATCAGCTCATCGATTGCATTTAGCATAGTGTCGTTATACACTCCAACGTGGTCATTCTCGATATCGTCCATGGACAGATTGTCCGATCCATACTTTTCGCCGGCCCAAGTACGCTTTAAGAAAATGCGAACCACTTTCACACCTGCCATTGCAAGATCTTTGATCGTTTGGTCGCGTGTGCTCGGATGAAATGAGTGGAGGATGTAACTATTTGCTCCTGCGAAACTCGGGGTTCCAGGACCTGCCACGCAAATAGCATCCAAGAACTTCAAGTTGTTGCACTGTAGTCCATGGTTCAGAGTCGCCAGCGAAGCAAGCGACACGTTGTGGGCATTTGCGATGTCAACGCAGCTGCTGGGACTCACAACTTTGGCGAATTTGTAGCAAGGAGAAGATGATGACGTTGTTGGGGCGGAGGAATTCAGTGATAGAGGAAAGTCTGACAAGCATATGGGTTGGCCAGTCAAACCCGTATTCGAATTCATTGACGGATTCATAGCGTTGAAGGAGGACAGGGAGAGACCAAATAGCGTCATCAGAGACGATGCAGTATCATCCGACCGAGGAGAGTAGAAGTATCCTTGTTCGCACGACACTGCCTTGTCAGAGTCGGATGTTGACGTCGCACTTGCAGGCACAGTCTTGTTCGTCTGATGCCCGCCATCGTCCGTGTATGAGGCAGAGGCGAGGGATATACAAAGGAATGATGCCTTGCTGCAGTCCGCGTTGGGATTGAGGGCCGACACGTTACCAGTTTTCTGTTCCGATGAATGAGGACAAGGGTGGAGAGGCAAGACCCAAGAAGCTCCTCACCAAAGTAGTGGTGCACATCTGTCCCGCCGTGACAAATAAGGTTTCGTTGCAATTCATGACAGCATTGAGCGACACTCCGTCGAGACCGGGCTGGATGTGGCCAAAGGCGTTGTTGATGCGATACGCCCCAGCCGTTCTCGCTGCTTGCAACAGAAGCGCTCGTGCTGCGACAGGCCACTTCATCCTCTCCAACTTTGGTTCCGGTGAGGGCTGGCGACACCGAAATGAAACGTCGAAATGAGTTGAAAATTGGGAAAGCTTTAATCACAGTGAAATCATGAAATGATGACTGATCTCACACCGCAAGAAAAATAGCATAAAATTAGAGGCACGGTTTTCGCATCAACCGGAAAACCGCATCAACCTCTGAGCATGTGTCCAACGTCCAGCGCCCCGAATCCAAGTGCTTAGCCACCAAGCCTAACATGATCTCTTTCACGTTGCTGGGTGCAAAGAAAAACTGCAGGGACACCTCTCGCAAATTGGTTTCCTCCAGAACGCCAATCACGGATTCCACCAGCTCAAAGGGCCTCGAATACATATTGTATCGCACATTCAGAAGGTGCAACTCCTGAAGACTCGCACAGCTGGTCAATACGGACGCGTCAAAGTGAAACGGGTCTGATACGGTCAGCTTGGTCAGTCCCTTGATTCGGGATAGAGGTCGTTTCACGTTACAGTGAATGTGCATCTCCTCTATCTGAGCCAGATTTGTCGCTTGCTCAAGAAAAAAAACTTCCGTGTATGGCAAGGCCGCGAAGTCCGTTTGATAATCCAACTTGGTGACCACAAACTGATACTCGGCCAACACACTGAATAGAGGCGTAATGTACCGACTCTCATCATCATATGGATGGACTTCCAACTGAATCCTTTTTGTCAAAAGATGCCGCGATTGAGTCAAGAATCGGATGGAAGGAATTCGAAGCTTGACGGAACCGCGATGTTTGTCCAGTAAGCGAATCAAATGCGCAACTACTGTCTCTTGCTTTGGCGGAATTGTTACTGACGTAAAGTAGGGCGCGCCCGTCATTTCATGTTCCTCCTCGGTGAATGGAAACTCAAAAACAGGCCAGAGACGCGTCCATGGAAGGTTCAACGCATCTTTGACGTCATGACATGCATTTAGGATTGGCAGAGCGAGGTGTCGGCACCTTCTTGTAGACTGCGCGAGGTTGAATATTGATTTGGCTTCCACGAATCCGGCAATTTGGTCCAGAATCTCAGTTGGCAGATTTTGGAGAGAAGGACACGTCTTTCTGTTAACTTGGAATAGGTTGGGATGGAAGGGAAGATCATCCTTCTCTTGCAATCGGCTGGAGGACACGCACGTTTCTGCGCGTTTTTCGGGCGAGGAACCATCCTTGAGCTTGCAAAAGGTGCTGAAGTCCGGAATCTGACCAGAAGTCAGTGACGCAGAGGGGCTGTAGGAGCTGTTGTCGAGGTGCCACTCTCTGCTTACTTCCATTGTTTTTTTGATAAGATTCGAAGACTCAGTAAATCATCAACGGACAACTAATAAATGCGGGTGTGTTTATTCAATGCTGATTATCAAAGCGCCCGATACTCGGCGCGTTTCTCCCGGTGCAACACGGCATTCATGATCAATCCAACATTTTTATCATAAAAGCTGCGACCTGTATCCACACATTGATAGTACGCATACAGCTGCCCCGTCACATTCTTGCGAACAATCAAAAAGAGGGGCAAGAAGATGATCCAAAGGCACGACAAGAAGCACAGCACTCTGGTGACCGTGCTGTTAGCAAAATGAGACAGATCCGTGTCTGCCATGGCTGACACTTTGTAATTAGCTTTCGGGAACGATACGTGGATGTCATGGAAATATCCTGTGCATCGAATCGCAGCCTTGATGCTTGTTTTTATGTGCTCAAAGTCCCAGACTATTTCTTTCTTCATATGAATCCTGTCAGAGAGTAAATAGCTCAGAGCCAACAGAAGGACAAATACTTGCAACTCACTCTTTCAGAGGATTCGTTGACCTTGTGAACTGCTCCATGACTGCCCTCCATTCTCCAAGTTCAGGCTCTTGAACGCGTCGCTTTGGATTAGCGACGATCCTGTCCCAGGTTGGCGCAACGTAATGGCTCGCATCCAGAGTCTGAGAAGTTACTAAGTTTAAGTATTCACATGAACGGCACGCAGTCAAAGCGATAATCTTACAAAGCAGAAGTCTATTATTGTGTCAGTGTGTGTGGTCGTCTCGGTTCGTGTGCCGCCATTGCCATTCGACACCGTCCGTGTCTCCGTCCGCGTATGCTTGTGCGTGCCACGAATCTCAACCAGCATGGTAGGTTTCTCGTCAATATAGTAGATAAAGTAGTCGAAGAGGGCGTCGGGCTGCGAGAAGTGGGTTTTGAGTGGACTGCACTTGTCCCAACTGATGAAAGGAAAACCCACGTTGGACGCCACCACCGAGTCGTGCGTCCGAACGCCTTTTGAAGTGCGTTCAATGCCGACAAGACACTCGAACGGCGTCTGAGCCTCCGCACGCATCAGCACCTGCTGCGTCGGCAGATTCGACACATTGAAGTACCCTGGGGGGCTCAAGCCGTCGTCGGGGCTCGCAAACAGGTCATCGACTTGAGGCTTGGTGAACGAGATGGAGGTGGAGTCTGGGATCGGAGGGGCTTGAGGCAGGTCCATCTGGAGGACGGTGTGGTCCACTGCGGAGTAACCCGGCAGGAGCTCGACAGCTGCAGATGAAGAGCCGGACCCTGCAATGGCAGGGACTGTGTCTTCGTGATCGTGGTCGATGAGGGCGTGGTAGTCTGGCTTGGACATTCGTTTCGGGAAAGCGTTCGAACGCCAACAACACCCTCTTGCATCGCCACCATCTACTCCATAGAAAATTGACCGAGTATCCCAAAAATATAAAGGGAATATACTCATGACGCTGTTTCGCCCCCTTGCTCCACTCAAACATAGCATCTGAGGCTGATTCTAATCAGTGTCTGAGCAAGTGCCAGTCGCGTCTTTCGACCCGTTCATCAAAAAGTAAATGGTGTCTTGAGCAATAGTGTGGTTTTCATAAGTGGTGCTCCACAAATAGGAGGGGAGCGTTGGAAGACGAAAGAGTGAATCTCGAAATGAAATGGAGTCGCTTTTAATGTGCCGTTGTGGAAGAACATTGGCAAGGTCTCAACCTCGGTGAAATCATAAATCCTTTGAACCTCTTTTGATAACGCGCCCATAGAAAATTGTTCAGGTCGCCTGGTATAGGCTGCTTACACCCTACACTGAACTTGGATTTCGATCCCTGTGTGCCCTAACTTAGCAGCAACAATCTTATAAGGGTCCAGGTCAAAGAGGAAAGCATGCGATAGCGGATGCCTGGAAAATTCAAATAGTTTCCATCCACAGTGGATTGAAGCTGGCTGGCAATGTTATAATCTGGCGAAGGCATGTTTGTCAATGTGTTGACATTCAGCTAATGACAAAATCGTTGACGACATCATTGGTTTGATTGCAGTCTAAGCTTGAGTCGCAAGTAACTAGAGGTGCCATTGCATCTCGTTTTGTGGATCCGGTGGAGACTCTGTCGAAGGCAGCGTTTCGGACATATTCAAAGACATCCTATGCGGCTTAATACTGGTCTAGATTTATACCTTCTGGTACCTATACGTAGCCACGATCAGAACGGTATCGTGAGCAATTTGAATGTGTTGCTGCTGTTTGTCAACATTGTTGTGTTGGAAACAAAGGTGACGAAGGGAAAAAGTGACACCATTGGATTCCGAGAACACTGAAGTCTTCGACGGCACTGCTTGAACGAGATACTGAATTCGAAGTGGGAGAGGACCAATACGGCAAGAATGATGTAGGCTGATCGCAGGACCTGACGGATCCGCAGCGACCCGTGACTCCTGCTTTGATGGGTGATGGATCTGACAATGGCTTGCTCTGAAGGCCTGAGAAGAATGCCCGACACTTTAAAAACCCGTTTTTTTATTTGCTGTGCAAGATTCCAGGCTTTTCTCAGCTTTCTTAGACAGGTGGATGGACCGCGCACCACCATCTGAGACTGAGAGCCTGCCCCGTCGAGTCCCGCTGTCTCCCTCTGCCACCGCCGCGCCTCTTCCCATCCCAGCCCCTTCCTTTTCCTCGTCTGTGAACGCCAACAAGCGCTCGTCCTCCGAGGCTCTCTCGCCGCCGCAACCGCAGCTGCCACCGCACATTCCCTTCCACTCCAGTCCCACTCTCAGCCCGTCTGCGTCATCTTCGCTTCGCCGCGATCCAAGCTCGGACGAACCGTTTGTCCCGAATTCACATCGGGTCCCGCGTCTTCACTCCAGCCACAGTCCAAACCATCCGCAAATGGACCCATCCTCAGCAAACGCCAGTCCAGTCATCGAATCATCTCCTCGCATGTCACCTGACGTGTCCGGTGCCGTTGCGGCCGCGGAGAACGGTGTTGCGGCTGTCTCACTTGCCCGCACTCAAAATACCCCCTTGAAGGACCCCTCACCAACCCAGCTCTCGCAGCTACTCAGAGCCATCAAGGCGCAAACGTTGGAGCCAGGTGCGTTCGCTTGCGAGCTGTCGCAGTTATTTTGAAACCCTCATCAAACCGCTGCCAATATCAACGCAGGGCAATATGTGTATCTCGTCCCATCCAAATTCATTCACATTCTCGAAGAACATACGGAAAGGGGTGCCCCGCTGTATCCGCCCGATTACTCCAACCTGAGCACATATTTAAGGAGCCATTCGGACGTAACGGATTGGACCGTCAAAGCTGATTTGAATGATTTGCGCGCTTTTGTTGTACTTGGAAGTGATGTATTCTCGGAGCTATCTCAATGGTACGTATATTACGAGCCTGGTGCAGGAGATCGAGCGAAGTGGTCGCATGAACAACAACATTAGACGATGAAAGGAGCAAGTACGAGTGAAGTGGGGTCCAGGTTTGCGTTTTCTGGCGTGAGACAAAGACGCACGGTTGCGAAAAGCAAGCGGGGGATGCTTTGGAACCGCAAAATACCAAACGATTGACTCACTGATCGACATTTATTTTTACCTAGCTTCGACATCACGCGTCCGTTAGGACAGCAGAAATACCTCGTCAAGAGCGTGGATAAGGCCTCTGTGCCTTATGCATCCGCAACAATTATTTGGAAAGAGGAGTTGATGGACGACGACAATGAAGAGTTGAGATGCTCCATTATCGATTCCCTGCTCTTCATACTCACATTTACTGATGCAGATTCTTAACATCAAATCACTACCTCGGAAGCAGCGCGAAAGCTGCAAAAACTGAAACAGTAGAAGAAAAACGAGCTCGCGTCCTAGCTAGCACCATCGGCTCCTCACAAGCATCGACAAATCGAACGCCTTTGCTACTTGGTGCTGCCGATCCATCCGACAAGGACATCGTACAGATTCCTGCAAGCGACAGCAATTCCAAATTTCCCGGAACCGGCCACACCCTCGGCTCTTCTTACAATACTACTCCCTATTCGCAATTAAAAACCACTGTAGGTGCGGTCGGCCTCCGAAACCTCGGTAATACCTGCTTTATGAACAGCGCCCTGCAATGTCTCAGCAACAGCGCACACCTCACCTCTTTTTTCCTCTCTGACCGCTGGAAGGACGAGTTGAATCCCGACAACCCGCTTGGAATGAATGGTGAAGTGGCCCAAGCTTACGCGCACCTGGTGCGCGAAATCTGGAAAGCAAGTGGTGAGGGCCACAATAACGAATACGGCGCGCGCTCCAACGCGGTTGCACCCAGCCTCTTCAAAAGCACTATTGGTCGCTTCAACCAGACTTTCCTCGGATACAGCCAACAAGACTCGCAGGAGCTGCTGCAGTTTCTCCTGGACGGCCTGCACGAGGATCTGAACAGAATCAAGAAGAAACCCTACGTGGAGCAGCCTGAGATGGACGGGCGGCCTGACGCGGAGATTGCTAGCAAGGCGTGGGAGATTTATCGCATGCGCAATGACAGTCAAGTTGTGGACCTGTTCCAGGGGGAATACAAGAGCCGCGTGGAGTGCTTGGACTGCGGAAATTGGAGCGTCAAGTTTGACCCATACATGTTTTTAAGTGTGCCTGTGCCGGAGAGGAGGGAGGTGACCGTGGTTGTGACGGCGTTTGGGAGCTGTTTTATCAGACGGCAGGAGGAGGGTGCGAGTGTTGGGATGGGGGTTGCAAATCCGCTGGAGCGGGTTATGCACGCGGAGGTGGGTGCAGGCTTGTCGCGCTCCTCTTCGGGTGTGTCGCTCGTGCACTCTTCAGAGGCGGATGACATTCGCGCGCATGAGAGACCGCAGAGGGTGTCCATTACGCTGCCCCGGGATGCCACGTTTGTCGTTCTCAAGCAACGTGTGGCAGAGAAGATGGGATGGCGCATGTCTAAGAACCGCAAGATGGTGGTTCTCGAGGAGTACAATCAAAAGATCTACAGAACCTTCACGGACTGGGACCGAGTGGCAGAGCTGAAACCTGTGGAGCATATCCACGTGCATGAGGTGGTGGATCCTGACTTTGAGCAATTTGGGCTTGGGAAGGCGGAAAGCGCTCCATCGGGTGGCCATGGCAAGACCACCTTTGTTCCGCTCTACATTCGCGTCAACGACGAAAAAGAAGGGACGAATTCTTTTGACAGTGCGGGGAACATGATGGGGGTTCCGCTGATGTTGCCCGTTCCATCGGAGGTCAAGATTCCCGTGTCGGTTGCGGGCGAAGTGGCCCCATACTTGACGGACGACATGTGGAAGGAGCTGGCACTTAGTAAGCTTGGTTCTGCCGTGTATGAGATTGCTTTGAAGTCTTTGCGGCGGTTCTCCAAAATTGGACTTTACCAGGCTGTTCGAACAGACGGCATGAGAGCGGATGGCATGCAAACAGACACCATGCAAACGGACACCACGCAAGATTTTGAACAGTCTTCTTTGAGCTTTGGCGAAAAGGTTCTAGAGGAGTATGTGCGACGAAAGGACGCTCAAAAAGCTGGACTCTCCGTGCCCCTTCCTCCTTCCCCTTCCACGGAAAATGACGAAATTTTGTCTGCTGCAACTCACTCAGACCTTCGATCTGGGGGCATCTTTGATGATTTGGTCACCTACCCCGAGGCCGTCGACGCACCTGAGACTGTTTCACTCAAGAACCTCTTCAAAATTCGATCCATTCAAGGAGAAACGGAATCGAAGCCCTTTGAAAACAAGGATGGCTTTTACAACTATCTAACAACGGGCTACAGAGGCGGAAAGAGGTACTTAAATGTCAGCGGGGGACCAACAAAGGCCAACCTGTATCGCAGGAAGGCTCAGAGCAAAACCAAGCTCACCGTAGTGGAGGGTGCTGAACCAATGGATGTCGTTGAGCCCGCTGATGATGAAGAGGAGGCTCCGGACGATATCCTGATTGCTGCTGTCGGGGAACCCGAAAGGCGGTTCAAATCGCTAAGGTTCGATTTAGACGACAGTGTTCATTATGAAGTAGAAGATGTGCCTGTTGAAAGGGGTGGCCGCGGCAAGGATGGGTCGACTGAACCTTATGTGGAAACGCTCAACTTGACGGGAGAGCTGGTTCTCGTGGCCGAGTTTACTTCTGCGTCTGCCGCACTCGTTTTTGGCGACGAAATTCTGGATTTACACAAGCAACGGGACGTTTTTGCAGTTGAGTGTCTTGGGTTTACCTATGTTTGGCTGCTATTGGCACGCGATCTAACACCTCGATGCAGGCGAAATCGATGGAATCGACAGAACCAGTGAACGGAGTCACATCTAGCGCGTCTACATCGAAATTAATTACCCTTTCAGACTGTCTGAAAGAGTGGAGCAAAGAAGAAATCATGGGTGATGATGACACATGGTATTGCCCGAAATGCAAGGAGCACAAAAAAATCAAGAAGAAGTTGGACGTATGGAGTGTGCCTGACGTGAGTGCAATCCGGACAAGGTCTTTGTAAATAGTTTTCCTGACCAACATCGGCAGACTCTCGTGTTGCATCTCAAGCGGTTCTCTCAGACTGGTCGGGGATTCCGAAGTATGTCGTCAAACAAAATTGACGCGCTTGTTGATTTCCCAGTGAACGGATTGGACCTATCCAAGTTCGTGATTGGGAAAGAATGGATGAGGGAAATGCACGCGAAAGAGAATGGCTCCGAACTTGATTCATTGGTCGATGACGATGGCGAGTTGATCTATGACCTTTTTGCTGTATCAAATCATTTTGGAGGGCTTGGTGGCGGTCACTGTGAGTTCTCTGCAACGTTAGTCTCTCGTTCCATTGGTTTACTTTCGCGAACAGACACGGCGTACGCTAAAAACGCGATCGACAAGCAATGGTACAACTTTGACGATTCTCATGTCTCTAAAACGTCCGAATCGAGTGTTGTGACGCCTGCAGCGTATATGCTCTTTTACCAGCGCCGTTCTCGCAAAGACGCACACAATCTGCCAGAGATGATAAAATTTCGCGAAAACGCAGCGCCAGAACCTCGCGCCGCGTATTCTTCTTCTTCGTCTTATCAGCCGTCGTCTTATTCTACTTGGAACGCAACGCCTTCGTACAACGCTCTTCCATTCAGCAACGCTCTGGCAGGTCGGAGCTTTGATCGGTCTGGCACACCATCGTCGGACGAAGATGTGCCTGGAAACTCTGGGAGGACGGTCTTTCAACCCACTTTTGAGTCTACGCCGGGTTTTGAGTTTGGAGTTAACAAGCGCCTCGAGGAGCGCAGCCACAGCAATAGCAGTGATATGGTTGTGGCGCCGTCCAGTCGCGAACCGTCTCCTCCAATGGATGAGTTGTATGGGCCAAATGAGGACGATGAAAATATACCTCGACTTTTTGAGGCGCCCCAGCTGCGAACTGGTGATGATGTTGAGATGGATATGTTCAAGGATGCGGATAAATGAAAACGAACAAGCCGCCTTGTTGAGAAAGTAGAGTTTGCTGCCACGTCTTTTTAATTGTTTTGTCGTTTTTTGTTTATGCTTGCACGACCGTGATATATATCCCGTTATGAGGAAAGTCGTTTCTATCCGCCGCAATCAGGTTCAAGCGAGAGAAAGGAAGTGGTGGGTGGCGAGCGACTTATGGGCTTGAGGCTTGATTTCATCAAACTCGAGAAGCGACTCATGTCTGCAGCCAGTGACTGCGCTGTCCTCTCGGCAGCTTTCCCTGGTGTGTTTGATTCTGGCAGCTGTTGCTCCAGCTCCATGATCACATGTAATGCTGGGGGCCGAGTGACAAACATGTAAGTGAAGCAGTATTGGTCAGGGTGTTGAAGTCTAACTATCCTTTCCAAGACAAATGTATTGCACAACAGGTGATTGTGGACACGCATGCCGATGCCTTGCGCAGATCTACAAGTACTGCTTTGGATGGTCCAGTCTAATCAAATAAGTTAGGGGGGCAATCATGGATTGGCATCCAATTTCCGAATCTATCGGGCCTGTCTGAGCTTGAGCAAATCATGTTTGACGATTGCGGGATGGTTGGAACACTCCCAGACAATCTCTTTGATTCGTTCCCCAATCTAAATCACCTGCACCTGTCGGCTGCTCCTCCCAACTGGAACTGGGTCGGCCCACAGTATCCGAGAGCTAAAGTGGGAAACCACTTTACTGGACCTTTGCCATCCAGTCTGGGCCGCGTGAAGCTACAATGGTTTTTGAGTCAGTGGAATTCGTTCAGTGGGCCTGTGCCGCAGAGTCTTGTGGACTACATTGAGAATAGTTCCAATTTGATGCAAGTGTGCAGTTCTGCTGCTCCGTGCGACTTGTGAGTGTTTCAGCTCCTTTGAACCATTACGGTTCGAGCACGCTGAACGCGTTTTTTGGAAACCTTTATAGCTGGTTTGGAGGAAACTGCCTGACAAACCTGCCAGTGTCGCCTTCTCCATCGGTTCTGGTCTCCGCCCAGGACACCCAGCGCAGTCTGGACTCCAATGCGCAATGCCTAGAGGAAAACATGAATAATTCCAGCGCAACCGCGCTTTCTATTGCGTCAACCACTGCTGCTGTTATGTCGTCTGTTACCAAGAGTGATAATGGACCTAGCACTTCTGTCCGTGGAAGTACTGCTGCTTCGGCCGCGAGACCATTGTCAATGAGCGCCACAAGCCAGGTCACATTGGCCACGCAAACAGCGAAGTCAAGCGGCAGTGATTCTGGAACCACCGCCTCTACGGTTTTGCTGGCAGTCGCGTTGCTCTCGACATTGCTTTAAGTATTCAAATGTTCCCCCAATTGTTTTAGATTCTTTAGAGAATGTGCAAATGTTCAAACCAGTGTTGCCATTTTCGTCGTGTCCTTGCCATGAAATAATTCTCCTCAGGAATGACAAGCGCACCGCCCCTGAAAACACAACGGCAACAATGTTGGGCACAACGCGACGCCTACTTTGCCTGCCTCGACCGCAGCGGATTGTGGCTGAATGGACTGTCCGTGGCGGGCCACGATGCGATCGTGGCGCTGGACTCATCGAAGCCGCCTGTCAGGTCCGAGACGGACCCAGGCCTTACTCCCGACGAGCGCAACCGGCTCTTTGTGTGTAAACAGGACCTCGAATCTTTCCAGAAAGAATGCTTAGCGTCGTGGGTCGGTTGTTCTCCATACCTCCTTTAACCAACGTTGTTGACCTCACACATGCGAAACAACAGGTGTTCCACTTCTCGATGCTGCGCGTGAAGGAAATGCAGACGGCGCATTTGGTGGAACATCAACGGAAAAAGGACGAGGCACTGCGAAACAAAGGCGGCTCCGATGCATTCTGGGATAAAGTGAAGGAAAAGACGCAGAAATAGTCCGGCGATGCATCTGGCTTGATACTTGTGCTCTGTCTCATTCGATTCCTAATCTATTGGAATAAAATAAACTATCCTTAATTATTTCAAATTTTCGGGCGCGGGCAATTGTCTAGGCTCATAAATCTGAGTGAACGCGAAGTCCTCGCTTGAAACGCACTGCGACGACCACGGGAAATGTCTGATGTATTATCAAGAAACGAACGTACAACAAGCGATTAAAGATAATAGCACTATGGACGGGTAAAAAAACAACTGAGGAAATTACTTTCGCCCATGCACAATAGCGACAGATGCGGAACAATCATACTCCAACCAATGCTCCAGGCCTATGAACACCTGCTTCTGCCCATCGATGTAGTGTTCTCCCTCATCCACCTTCAACGCACTCTCACCCACTACGACCAGATCCTCATGGTGTTTAACCAAGACGCCCAAGCGACTTGTCAGCGATGCCATATCGTCCGTGTCCATCTGAATGTGCGTGGCATGAGGCAGGAGCGTTGCAGAGGCGATGCCCCCGTCCTCTAGGGTGTCAATGCTGTTAGACGACTTGGTTCCCTGGAACAAGCGCACAATGTGCGTGTCAAAGGTCACGGTCGTCGACACACTCGGCGACCCCGTAATATGCTGTACCAGACGCAACGACTCCAAGTCGTCTGCATCGTCATTGCTTTTTACAATCACCACTATCGTGATTCTGCTCTGGAAGTGGGTGCTGTTCAACCGTGGCGGCTTGGGCCGGCGCACACCTTTTTCTGACACTTCAGCCTTTCCGGTTAATGGAGAAGGCTCCAACACGGCCGAGTTGCGGAAAATCGATTGAGCGGGAAGAGTGACAGAAGGAGCTTCGGCCGCACGGTTGTTCAAGGACATAAATCCACGATCAATGAAGTGTACCACAGAAACACTGTTCAGGGACTCTTTGACTTCAGTCACAACTCTTCGCATCTGCTGCGTCGAGTCTTCACCGATCCAAGAGGATTGATACTTGCTTGTAAGAGCGCCGCTGGCAGGCGTAGTCGGCGTGCTCACGTTCTTGGCAGCGGATTGTGGCACAATGATGAGGTTCGCAGATGCTTGTTTTGCAGCATCCACGATAGCGCCTGCGACACCGGCAGGGTTTGAGAACTGAAGCATGGGGAAAGAGTTGAGGCCATGAAGCGACCCAAAAGTGCGGAAAACGCTGAGAATTGGATCCTCCTTGACAGTGTCGGAGTGTTCAGCGGCTTGCATCTGTGAAATACAAGGAGCGACAACAATGAGTGTCGATACATGCGCAGGCACACGTTTGCCCTAATGGAACATACCACAGTGGAAAGACGCGAATCCAACTTGACAAGTCTCAAAGCAAAAACAGTGAAAGCAGACAGTTGCGGGCTACCCGAAACCATGGTACAGAGCGTCATCATGGGTAAAACCACGTTCATGGATGGTAAACACACAAGGGCTCGAAGTTGTGAGTCGTCATTCACTTCTGGAATTTCAGACGATTCTGCGGCAACAGCAAGCGACATAGCTTCTTCAACATCTTTTGCAAGGGCAGCGTTCAATTCTCCAGAGTAGTCTGGGAACAAATTATGAGAAACTTGCAGACCAATTAAAAATACACTCACAAGACTTGGGATATACTGCCGATACAAGAGGAACCGTTAAGAAAGTGGTGAAAACGGCCATGAGGACGAACATGGAGAAAATCTGGGGAGTGATGACCCCCGCATTGAGTCCAACGTTCAGGACGATGATTTGGACCAACCTGAGTAGACATAAATCGACGGGTTAGCCGAGAGTAGAGCATGAAATTACAAACTGGAAAGGAACACTCGCCCTCTCGTGTTCATCAAGATACCCACAGTACTGGACTCGCGCCAATCCAACCCAGAGATCCGCGCCGTCAAAGTACACCCCAACATCTT
>MU614915.1:0-27715 GCA_025201725.1 Chytriomyces sp. MP71 | reverse complement strand
ATATCGCAATCATTACTCACAGTTTGGGGCTCGAGATTCTTCGTCTCAACTTTTTCAGTAATTGGTGACTTGCGAAACCCTTCAAAAACCAAGGGGCCATCCAACACGACAAACATGCAACGATCCTGTTTCACAACACCTCTGCACGTTTCGGCAGCCAGCAAGACAGATTCGCGCATGCAGGAGCCTACACCACGAACGAATTCCTTTCTTCCAAACTCTGAACGACAGCGGAGACCACCGATGCCCAAACACTCGCGCGTCAAAAGAAAACGCACCCGCCCTTTTGAATGCGATGAGGACGAAATGGCGGCGATCACTGCGTCTCGGTCTTCGTGCCCGCAACGCACGGCACGCGCAAAGACGGTCGATTACCGCGACTTGAGCTCGGATGATGGACGCGAACTGACCAAGTGCGATCATGATGAGAGCGAGTCGGATGCATTTGGTTGGGTATCGCATGAGGACGTCGAGGATGGAGAGCAAGTGCCACCTTCGACGCGACACCTGCAAAGACACAAAATGCGCGTGTATTATGCGGAAAGCTCGGATGATGAAAATATTGGAATCGATGCAGTTTTGCCTGCAGATTCGCCCTGGAACGCGCTCGTCAGACGTTTACCGGCCGACGACAATGCGACGGACTCGAAATCAAACGGTACCCACTCAGAAACCGAAAGCGCAATCGAGAAACTCATCAAAGAATCTAACCGCAAATTCGTTGTTGTTCCAAGCGAATGCACCCGATACCGCGAGTTGAGTGCGACAAAGTGTTTCCGCGCTAAGTGCCAACACCCGTTACCTCCCGCAGACTTCTCTTTGAGATTGTACCTAACTTTAAGCACATGACCAAGGAAGCCCGTCTGCTTGTCAAACAAGGCGCATTCAAGTTTCTCGAGAGGCATCTGACAGTAGCCCAGCTACGCGCTTGTCACGTGCCGCGCTCGTCTCATGGGACGACTTATGTGATTCCTAATTGGTTAAAGGAAGCTTTCGTGGAATGGGCGATGGAACTCACGGAGTTTTTGTCGTCATTTTGAGTTGGAGTTTAATTTTTGGGTGCGCTTCTTATTTATTCAGTTGGCCATAAATCCACTGTCGTTGTTTGACCTGCTCGTTTTCTGCCGAGTCCTGTGGCACCCTGCCGGAACAGGGGCACAACACAAAAAATCATCCTTTTTCATTCCCACGCTGCTCTTCGACACATGGACTCTCTCACAGCTTCCCAGCGCAACTCGGTCTCCGATCTCCTCGCAGAGGTGCCCTATCTCGTCTCCAACTTGGCTTGTAAAACACCGAATGCACTGGAGCAGGAAGCCCTTGTCTCCTTCGTGGATGCCGACACAGCACTGGAGTTTCTGAGAAGCTCGCAGTTTGATCACTGGACAGCATCCTTCAAGCTCAAGAAGACACTGGAGTGGATGCTTTCAGAGTGGTGAGTCTGTCACGCCTCGCTACCCCTTGTTGCCACTGTCTTAATGATCCAATATCTTCACGAAACAGGCGTAAAGAATGCAAACAGTCTAAGTCGATCAGCCCTGTGTTTGGTCACCAGATCAGCAGTTACTGAGGCATATTCTTAATTTATTCTTCCAAAATCTGCTTTTAAAGTGGGGGGTTTTTTCAGCACCGATTATTAAATATTATTTCCTGACCTCTGAATCCATGACCTAACTTCTGATCACCACTCCGCACCAACCATAGTGCAAGCCGTCCTGCAGTATTCACAGATGATGTAGTGGACATCCTCGCGCAGCGCAACTAGGATCTTGAAGTGTTGATCGCATAGTCCCACAAGGGCCGGCTGACGGTCTGCGCGAATTCGATGAGGAATGGGCCATTCCGATCTAGCGAGTGTGTCTATTTAACCGTCCAGCGGAGGGCACACTGGTGTGGAGCGATAGATTGAGTAAGCGGCTGAGCGCCGCACCGCTGACAGACTCGATCCTGAACATGCAGGCAGAGCGAATACACCGCGAGTGATGTCCTTCGCGTTATCTGTGCTGTCCTGGCTTGGGGCCTGTGGGCAGAGGACACGACTTTTCCTTCCGTGCCCGGCCCGGGACAGCCTTGCCTCTGCCGTGCCTCCACTCAAGCTACGCTCCGTGGTTCTCGCGTCGTCCTCACCCGGGTTCCTCTGACGCGGTGGGGTCCTCGAACAAAAGATGCCGTCAATTCCGAAGCTGAAGCTCGACTTCTGCGCAGCGATTGCCGCCCCTGCCGAGCTCACGTCGGAGCAGACGAGGCTTGTGGCCGAGCTCACCGCCGCGCTGCCGTCCATGATCGACAGCGTGGAGGGCGTCTCAGCCGAGGAGAGGGCGGCCTTGACTGCGTGGGCCGATTCCATCATCCTGAGGCAGTTCCTGCGCGCAACTTCGTGGGACTTGCATGCATCCATCAAGCGATTGACTGCGACACTGAAATGGTGCCGTTCGTGTTGGATGTTATAGGTCTTGATGGACAGGTGTCGAAGCTGATCAGCCTTGCTCCCCCTTTGCTATCAGGCGCAACGAATACAAACCAAGCGAAATAACTGCGGAAGAGGTGGAGCCTGAGGCCAACACGGGAAAACAGTTCATCAGCGGTTTCGACAAACTCGGAAGGCCTCAGCTATTCCTTGTGCCGCGAATGGAAAACACGAAGACTTACGATAGACAGATTCGATACAGCGTCTACATGCTAGAAAAATGCATCAAACTCATGCCCGCCGGCGTCGAGCGTGTAACCGTCCTAGTCGATTACGAGAAACTCAACATCTTTAACGCCACCCCGCTCTCCGTCTCTCTCAAGTACATGGGAGTGCTTTCAAATCACTACCCGGAGCGATTGGGTGTCTGTGTGATGGTCAACGCGTCCTGGTACTTCAGCGGCTTCTTTAAGGTATTTCATTCTATCCCGCGCGGCTTGATAATGGCAACTACTTATCGTATTTGTGTTTGAAATATAGCTCTTGTCTCCATTTTTGGATCCCGTCACCAAGTCCAAGCTCCGATTCACAAAAGTTAAGCGCGGTACGGCTGCCGTCATGAGTGACACGGCATCGTCGGTTGCCACTCAAGAATCTTCGGAGGAAGGAACGGGTGGTTGGACCAGCATTTTCGAGATTTCCAATGCAGACCAGCTGCCGCTTGCGTTTGGAGGCGCGTACGACTTCGAGTACGATCATGCTGTTTATTGGCCTGAGATTACCTCTGTTTGAGTGAAAGACTGCGTGAATGAATGAATGACTGTGTGAACTGGTGTCAATCAAAAATTCGCTCGAAAGCCATGGCACCCGCCATCCTCAACTGCACTTTTCCAGTGCACACAGGACCCCTGACGTTCACTGAAGAAGAGCAGCAGTCTGTTAATTCTCTACATGCGCAAGTACCTGCCTTGATCGAGTCTCTCGAGGGAATCGTGTCCGAGGCCGAACGCCACCTCCTTCTCGCCTGGGCCACGAAGGCAACCGCACATCGCTACTTGATTGCGACAAAGTGGAAGCTTGAATCAGCGGCTGCGAAGTTGAAGGCGACGTTGCAGTGGTGCGTTTTGTAGGGCGCTGGTCGCTCGACGTGCAGCCAACACAACATCATCTGAACCCAGGCGAAACGAATTTAAGCCGAGTGAGATCCCCGCCGAGGAGGTCGAACCAGGTTTTGCTCGAAGCGTTCCTTTTTCTTCTCGAAACTTATTCTGTCTCAGAGGCCGTTTGTGGAAAGGGGTTCGTGTCCGGATTTGACAAGCACGGCCGCCCTATTCTGTATGGCATTGGGCGCCTGGATAACACCAAGACCTGGGATCGCTCGCTTCGATTTTCTTTCTATTTGATCGAGAAGGCAATTCGGTTGATGCCTGAGGGTGTCGAGAAGCTCACGATTGTGCTCGATAACAACGGTATCGGTTTGATGAACAGCCCCCCCGTCTCATTCATGCTCTCGTTTGTGGCAATCACTGAGAAGCACTATCCCGAGCGTTTGGTGCGTGTGTGTTTTCGACGGCCTCCTTCCCTTCTGCTGAAACCCCTCACCAGGGCTGCGCGATTTTATCGTCGCCTTCCTGGTATGTGTGGGGACTCTATAATATTGTGGCTCCGTTCTTGGATCCTGTCATCAAGGCAAAGATTTACTTTGCCAAGTTTGGACGCGATGAGGCCAGTGTTGCGCCCACTGTAGAGCAGGACCAAGCTTCCAAGCCGCAATCTAGTGGTTGGAGCAGCTATTTGGGTCTGAGAGAGAAACAGCCAGCAGCAAATACTGAAGCGGACAATTCCAAGACTGTGGCTGGGTCTGTTTGGGGCGCCGTTTTTGGTTCCTCAGGGGCAGACGCGAAATCAACCGATAACACAGAAAATACAGCTGGCACAGGTGGATGGACGGATATTTTGACTTTGATTGATGCAGACCAGCTTCCTGTCGCGTTCGGAGGCGCCCATGATTTCGAGTACGAGCACGCCACGTACTGGAGAGCGATTGATGCAGTATGAGGAAGGCACCGAATAAATAGTCATTACTTTGCGATGCAGCCCGTGTCTCGATGGCGAACAAGAGGCGGTGCATCGCATCTCCGAAACACGAACAAAATCTGAATCCGATTAGGGTCTCATGTCCAACGCTCCCATCCTCAAGTGCGACCCTGCGCCACTCGTACCTCCCCTCGTACTTACCGCAGAGGAGGAAGGAAAGATTGACGCACTGCATGCACGTATGCAGGAGCTTATGGACGGCCTGACCGGAGGATGCACTGACGAAGAGCGGGCGTCCCTCACCAAGTGGGCCGACAAGGGCACCTGCAGGCGTTTCTTGACTGGACAGAAGTGGGATGCGGAGGCCGCTATGAACAAGGTGAAGGCAACGCTGCAGTGGTGAGTGTTTCTGGGCTTGACGTCACGTATCTCGGTTCGCTCAGCGCCGCATTACAGGAGAAAGGACTTCCGACCGGACTTGATTTCAGCTGATGAAGTGGAACCAGGTTAGTTTAAATGGTACTAGACGGATGCCCTCTCGGGAGCTGATGCGCTGCGATTTCAGAGGGTGTCACGGGCAAGTCCTTCATCAGCGGCTTTGATCGCCGCGGGCAGCCACTGCTGTACTCCATTCACCGTTTAGACAAGACCAAGACGTTCGATCGATACCTACGCTACTGTCTGTTTCTTTTGGAAAAGTGTTTGGTCGTGATGCCAGCTGGAGTCGAGCGAATGACCTTCCTCATTGACAACGGAGGCTTGGGAGTTTTCAATGCACCGCCAGTCAGTTTTGTGACCAAGTTCATTGGCATTGCCGAGGCGCACTACCCTCAGCGTTTAGATACGGCCATTATGCTGAACCCATCTTGGTTTGTGTTTGGACTTTTCAAGGTCGTTTCGCCGTACATGGATCCAGTTGTGCGGGCCAAGATTCACTTTTCGACAGTGTCTCCGCGTGGTACCTCAAGTGCGAACACGAACACGTCTGCGGGCGAGCCCGAAAAGGGCACGGGTGGCTGGACCAATATCTTCCAATATATCGATGAGTCCCAACTGCCCTTGCAATTTGGCGGGACTTCCACCTTTGTGTATGACCACGCTGTTTTCTGGAACGCCATCACGAAGGTACAGTAAGCTGTCACGGCGTTGACCCCATTCACGTTCCAGTTTTTTTGTCCTTTTTTTCACATTTTTGTTGCGTGCCATCTATTTATGTTCGTTCAATAAAATTCCGACGGCCAGTGCATATGCATTGCCAAGGAGGAAACGATTGGCCGCATGTCGCTCACCCCGGATCAGCAGCAACTCGTCGAGCAGTTGCAGCTTCAGTTGCCCCACATCATCACGACACTCTCGGGCGGGGCTTCAACGGACGAGGAGAGGGCCTTAGCGGTTTGGTGCGAACAGTCGAACGCGGCAAAGCGATACTTGATTGACACACGTTGGGAGCTCGATGCCGCAGCAGCCAAACTGAAGACGACGCTGCAATGGCGCAAAGAATACAAGCCAGACCGCATCGATCCAGCGTCGGTGGAAGAAGAGGGACGGTCGGGGAAAGGATTTGTTCTCGACAAGACGGACAAGGGCGGGAGACCTGTCCTTTACATCCTTTTGCGCAATGATTCAAGCACGGACGCGGATCGAGGTCTCAAGTTCCTCGTGTTTCTTCTCGAAAAGACGTGCAAGCTCATGAGGGATGGCATCGAGAAGATGGCTGTCATTGTCGATGCCCAGGGTGTTGGATTCTTCAACAGCCCGCCGCTATCTGTCGCGAGAGGCTACTTGGATATTTGCAATAACCACTATCCCGAGCGACTCGGTACGCTGACCGTTGTCAACGGAAATATGGTCCTCACGGCCTTCTACTCGTTGATTTCTCCGTTCCTTGATTCGGTTACAAAGAATAAGATTCGAGTGTTCGGCAAGGGATCCTCTAAGGTCAAGCTGCATGGTGGCGCAGCAGACAGCGAAGAGGTCACTGGCGTTTTGTCGCTCGTGGATGCTGAAAACCTCCCAATACAGTTTGGTGGACATTTGGACTTCACCTACGATCATGAGAAGTATTGGAAATACATTCAGACAGTTTAACTGTGCAACTGAAGTCGACAAAGCTGCTCGCATGTCCTTTCTGTTGCATGGCAGTTACCCAACAATACAGAGGAGGTGAAGATAATATGGAAAAGAGTTCAGGTAATCAAAAAGATGATTTAATCAAAGACACTGCGAAACGATTTGGAGAATGGAATTTCCAGCCAGAAAGACATCCAACAACCACTGGCCCCAGTTTCTTTCTGATAATGCAGCACGTCGTCTCTTATCTCCTCTTGGTTACCTCCTTTGTCTGCGCGCAGGTTCAGCCTGGTGTCGCCGACGGATTCACCAGTCAGGTTTCCAACAAGCCCGCTTGCGGAAAGCATTGCGTGACAGATGTTCCCGGCAGTGTTCTCCCCGCAACGCTCGACTCCCTTCAGGCCTTTTGTACTGCTTACGGCGACGGTTCGTCTTGGAAATCCTGCATCAAAACTTCTTGCAGCAACATGACAGAAGCAACTGCTTGGAATTCTGTAAACATTGTCGCACTCTGCAAAGCTGCGACAGATGGACCAAAAACATCAACCACTGCAGGCCCCGCTGTCTCGGGAAGCGCAACCACCACTGCTGACAACATCGCGTCCAGCGGTTTGACCATGACTACTTCTGACGCAGGATCTGCGGCGACTAGTACGAATGGTAGCGATCTTGTTGCCAGTGCCACGTCTTCCACCGGTACCCCTGCCTCTGGAGTTTCTGCAGCTTCATCTGCCACGGGCACCATGAAAGGCACATCTTTGGCTTCAAAGACGCGTGTCGCCTCTTCGACTGCGGTTGCATCTAAGAGCGTTTCTTCCACCGCCTCGATTTCGGGTGCCTCCACCGCTGCCGGTGTTGCTGGCCTTGCCCTTTCTCTGGCCGCAGTCCTTGTTTAAAAGATGCCATGTCCATCACAATATGTTTATTTTGGTTTTTTTGGTTTTCGATTTGTTGATTAAAGCAACCATATTCATTTCATGACTGATACTGGGGATTGACTGTCAGGAAACCTTCAATTATACAATTACCCACGCATGTACTTCCTTCGTCTCTGCCAGTTTTCCGCCTAACTTTATGCTTGCGCCTTCAATTAATATTATGAATGCATGGACTATGAAATGAGGAAAGGACGAGAATTAACTGCATGGCGACCTACTGAGTCGTCGAATCGAGTTCAAAGTCCTCCTCGTATCAACATCTCGGAAGCTGCGGAAGCCACATTGCGATTTCCATCTGTGAGGTGAGATTGGCGACAAGGGGTGGGTGTAAGCGCTGGGTCCGACCTTAAAAGAAGATGACAAAAACCAGAGAACCTATTCACACTTTCACAGCGCCAGTTCCGAGGGAAGAGTTCACTGAGGAGCAACAAGGGGCCATAAAGGAGCTGCATTCGCAAGTCAGCGATATCATTGACGAAATCAATGCGACCTCCGAGGAGAGGGAGCGGTTGTCGAAATGGGCTGATGTCCAAACATGCAAACGGTACCTTGCCGCAACCAAGTGGAACTTCGTATCCGCTGCTGCAAGGCTGAAAGCAACAATGGAATGGTGAGTTCACCGTCTCAGGAGCAGTGCTGCAACTTAGCAATCTGGCAGGCGAATCCAATACAAGCCAGATTTGATTGATCCTTCAGAGGTGGAACCTGAGGCTATTACAGGTCAGAAAGCTTTCAAATGACGTTTCTTGTCGCTGAGAAGTTGTTTAGGACGAGCATTGATTTCGGGATATTCCAAGAAGGGGAACCCGTTACTCTTCTTGATTCCCGCAAAAGAGAGGGCTGCTGATACGACACCGGAGAGACAGCTGCGGTATTCAGTTTTCAATCTTGAGCAAGCGATCAAGCTTATGCCTGAAGGAGTGGAGAAGCTAGTCCTTGTCATCGACCAAGAAAACGTGACGCGAGCCAACAAGACTCCGCTTTCAGTATCTTTGGAATGGCTGAACATCTTCAGCAGCCATTATCCGGTTCGTCTCTGATCCGTTTCTAATTTCGAGTAGTTTATTTCCTTTCCTGTGCATGGGCTGACGGAACGCTTCCTGCAGGAGCGTCTAGCTCTTGGAATCATGTGCAAGCCGTCATGGTATCTGTCTGTGCTGTTGACGATGCTCGGTCCATTCCTTGACCCTGTCACCAAATCCAAAATCAACTTCTATGACTCTGCCAAGGGAGTTCAAGCTGGCAACAACAATGGAACGGGAGGATGGATCAATATTTTGGACGTGATTGATGCCGATCAGCTTCCGGTTCAGTATGGTGGCACCATAGAATTTGAATACGACCACAGCGTATATTGGTCCAAGATCACTGCGCTATGATGTATCATGATTATTACTTCTTTATTTGAGGTTGGAGTAGGAAGGCTCAGTTGAAAGAAAAGTAGTATTCCAAATCCTCTTCCTCTTTCTGCGTTTTCCAGTGTGAGTGAAATGTTTAAAATAGAGTAGATTTCAAACCTTTTTACTAGATTCTTCTTTCTTCTTTTTCTTTTGAGGTGGTGCAGAGCGGAAGACGACAGGTTTTCCAATCTACAGGATTCGGCTAAAATATCAGGATGATGCCCATGAACATGAGCTTCCCCACCTTCTTCTTCACTGGTGCTTTCGCTCTTTCTAAAGCTCGCTGAACCCTTTCCTCTTGTAAGGCTCTCTGAGTTTCCATCTTTTCCTCACGTAATCGTCTCCGGCGCTCCTTGTCTTTGGTCTAGTCAACATTGATAAGCACTTAAAAGAGTTCGCAAATAAGGAAAAAGGCTACCTTTTCGGCTTGTTCAACCTTGTCCTTGGGCATATTCTCAATTGTTTCAAACAGCTGCTCCAGCTTGTTTTCGATATTGGTAAGCATCTGCAACGTGCTTAAATTTGCATCGCTATCTCCAAAGCATCGGCGATAAACTTCTTTGACCTTGTGATTCAAATCCTCCAACAGCTTTTCTTGACTCTCCACCCCAACCAGGCCCGTGCTAAACATTTTCGCCCGTTCCTCGAGAAGACGCGCCTTCTCCTCTTCCCTATCAATCGCCGTATTCAAGAACTCAATCTGCTGGGTCAAACTAAGCGTCTCCTTCTCCATCCGTGCTTCCGTCTCGACAATCTTTTGCTTCAGCTCCTCAAGCGTCTCCTCCGTCTCTTGACAGTTTTGAATGAGTGCCAGATTGTTCTCCTCAAGCTCAGCGAAAATGTCCAGCAGCTGCTGTGGCGTCTTGAAGTAAAGGAAAGCCTCGTCCTCATCGTTCCAGTAATCGTCGTCAAAATCGAATTCTTCCTCTCCAGGCGCTCCTGCGGCCGTGTTGGTGCCAGCTTCATCGATGTCTTCTCCCTCGGTTTCTGGGAAAACTTCCCCAGAGGTTATATCACGGCCTTTTGCGGATTTCAAGAATTTTTTTGCTATGGAAGCACGTCGTTGTGGTTTGGGTGGCCCGGAAGAGCTGTACCGGCCGGAGATTCCTTCTTCCGCTTTCAGTTTTGTCTCCAGGAATTTCTGTTTCACACATGAGAGATGGCTCAGTTAAAAGAGATATCCAAATTTACCGACTTCTTCCCTTTCAAGTGTTCCTCGAAAAACTCGTGTGGCGTCAGTTTGTCAAGAAATTGGCGATACTTTTGCAAGTCCTTGAGCTGATCCTCATTCTTGGACATGTCAGAACGAATGGTCATGATTTGGACATTGAGCTTCTTAATTTCTTGAATCTTTTCCAGTTTCGCCTTGGTTTCGAGCTCGGCTCTACGACATCCATTAGAAATCCAGCAACATATGGATGGGCAGTTCCATAAACCACCTTTTGATTGCTTCCACGGAGTTTTTGTCATTTTCCTTCAAGAAGGCATCAAATTTAGCAGCGTCTTCTTCAAGGGCTTTTTCATCATCCAATAGTTTTTGTTCTTCAGTCTTTGAGTGGAGTGAAGTGAAGATTGAGAAACAATTATCGCGACAGCTAAGGAGTGCCAGAATCACCTGTGCGATTTCCTCCAGCTTTCGCATCTCCTGGCGTTTAACACCGAGTGCATATTGCACGAGGAACATTTCTCGTTTCTTTGCAATGAAGTCGTGCAAGTTTTCTTTTCCAAAATGCTTGTCGGCTGTGTATGTGACAATGCGGTTCATATTCAGGCTCAACCCAATAAGAACAGTTACCCCTTGTTTGGCGATTGATCAAAATCTTGTCGGCGTCTCTTTTTCGCAGCTTATCATAGAAATCAATGTCATCGTCCTCTTCCGCCAATAGATCCTTGAAATTCTTGCGCGTCGTTAAATTCTTTTCATAAATATTTAGGTTCTTGAGCTTCTCCTTTGCCTTTGGAGTCAACAAGGTCAGTCGCACTCTCATGTTGAACGGTACGGTCTCAAACCTCTTGCTTCAAACGCTTCTCCTCTTCGCGCATAGCAAAAACTTCCATATCCGACGGCATGTGAAACGGGTTTTTAGAGTTCTTGTAAGATGACGCGCCTCCACCACTGCTTGATGTCGCATAATTGCCAGGCTTCAAAGAGCTCCGCACGTATGGAGTTTCTCCCTTCCCTTGGTTTGTGATTTCAGGGAGCTTCAGTATCTTGCTGCGTGGGGACGCTGGAATTGTCGAAGGGATCGGTCAGTTGGGCGCGTGTGCGAGTTTTGAGTGACGCACCGGTATATTTCGGGAGAGGTGTCGTCTTCGGGTGTTTTTTCTGCAGTGAAGTGGTGGTTCGATCCGAAGTTCAGGTTTCCAACGCGTATTGAAGGAGAGTGGATCTAGCACTTACTGTGCCCACCAGCGAGATGGGCTGCTGAGATGGCGCTACCTCCGCCATCGCTCTGTAGCTTGCCCAGCCTTCTTTCTGGGTGCGAGAGACGGGACGGTGTCCTTGCGACGAGGCGATGGGACGGGATTGTCTGCCTCTGCTTTTTGCTTTGAAGGACGCCTCAAAACGGAGTCACATCCAAATGGGCAAAGCGGGGAAGCAGCGCAAGAAGCTGAAGCAGCAGACTGCGACGCTCGCGGGCACCAAGCGCGGCGGCGACAGTTCGAGCGACGACGAGACCGGAGCCGGTGCGGGCGAGGCCGGTGGGTGTCGCTGCTCGCGATCCGCGCTCGGCCAACAAAGACAACGCACAAAGTATTACAGATTGGCGCGGAAAGTGTGCGCGCGCGCGACGTTGACACGACGCTGGCCGTGCTGCGTGCCCTGAGCGCGCATCCGGAGGCGCTGCGAGGTACCCATTTCAAGCCGCTGCGCGCGGTTCTGCACTCGCTGCGTACCGGAGCGGCTGCTCATGCGGGTATTGGCGCGGGTACATCCTTAGCTGGGAAGGTGTCGGATGCAGGTACCCTTGAAGGGTTTGAAGGGAGGGATCCTGATCGCCTAATAACGCAGTGTCGGACCACCGCTGGCAGGATGCAATGGATGCGTTGTCTGAGATGCGTGCACAGAGACAGGTTTGCTTCCAGATGAGAGGTGAAGGAAGAAGACAAGGGGAAACCCTGATCACGTGACAAAACATATGCAGTATCCTCGACTGGGCGCACTTCAACGTTGGGTGCGAGATTGCGACGCGGTAGCTTCCACTACCACGCATAGACGTGACGGAATAGTCATGCGCGTATTGGACGCTATCCTCCGTACCGCAGATCCCACGACGAACGGCGCGTTGACGAAATGGACATCTGACGACGTGCGCAAAATCGATGTGATCGATGGTGTGCGCATGCTTGGAAGCTGGGATCCTTACCCAGACAGGGAGGAAAAAGACGAGATCGTCCAGGCTGGGACAGTTGTGCAACCAACAACAAAAGATGTGGCACATTACAAGCCGCTCTGGAAGGTCATCTCCCACGAAGAAGGGCCTGACCGACGACCTGCCAACCACTACCCCATGATTATTTACACCTCCAATCCATCCATCATTGATTACTCGTCAAATGTGGCACCCAAGAAGTTGCAAGCCCCCATTCTCCCAGACACACTCATCATCCAAAACCTTCTCACCCTCAAGGAATGCCGTCAAATGCTTCTCGCGGCCGAAAGCGCCGGCTTCACTCCCGATGAACCCGTTACCGATACCGCCAACGGGCGCAGTATCCTCGCCCACAACGTCGTCTGGCTCACTGACCCCAAGCTCACACAAACCATCGCCGAGCGCGCGTCCCCCTTCCTCCCACCCACCATGGCCGAGGACGGTGACGTACACACGGCGGAGGCCACGAGCTTCCGCGTGTTGGAGGGGATCAACCCGCGCTGGCGTGTCTACCGGTACGTCCCTGGGGCCATCTATCGGCCGCACATTGACGGAGGTTGGCCTAAAAGTGCGTATGATGCGGAGACGGAGACATACACGTTCGATGCGAGCGAAGGCAAGACGTGGTCGCGGCTCACTTTTTTGGTTTATCTCAATGAAGGGTTCGAAGGGGGTGAGACAGCGTACTTTGTGCCGAGTCGGGACACGGTTGGGGTCATGGATGCCAAGAGTGTGGTTCCGCGTGCTGGCTGTGCGATGGTATTTCCACATGGAAGCGTAAAGGGAAATCTGTTACATGAAGGCAGTGGTGTGCTCAAGGGGACCAAGTACATTGCGCGTACAGACGTACTGTATCGAAAGACCGAGTCATGATTAGATGACCTCAATGTATGTGAACATAAACAGTGACGTAGTGTTAATGTTACGCAAGCAAAGTTGTCACAAACCATTGAATACGGCCAACAGCGCGCGCTCATCTCCCCCTTTCATGTAAGTCTGCGACGTATCAAAGATGGCGAGGAGCTTCGGCCCGGTTGCTGCACCGGGAAAGGGCCGAAAACTACTTGCGACAGAAGCTGGTGAAGTTCTTCCTGCAAAAGATTATCTTGGGATCCTTCAGCTGCGGTGAAAGATTTTGAAGCCGGAAGAAATTGATCAACGTTTGCTGGATTTCCCACCAGTTTACCACCAATTTTACGCCAACCATTTTATTCTAGCTCGAATTCCTCATCCTTAAGTTCTTTTTTCTGAAATCGAACAACTATGACTTCATCTTTACCTCAATTAGAGGAGAACGTGAGGAAACCGTGTCTCTACAATGCCTACGCGATCTGCCTTCGTTGTTGTCAGAAAGATCAACTCGCTCTCTCCTCTGTCTGCACTGCACCAACACCTGGAGCCTACCCACGCGTCACAACGCGTCATTCAGCCGCTGAAGCCTGCGCCACTCGAGTTATGCAGTCTCACTTTCATGGCTAGAGGGGCTACTATATATTTAATTTAAATGGACACAATCATTTCTCTATGAAAACATTAATATAGTTCGTGAGGTGTAATTTTAATATGGTTGCTGGCGTGCGCTTAAGAGGGGCATTTTTTTTTGCTGCCACACAGGCGATCTCTCTCACCCCGCTATCTGCCACTATTGAATTGGATTCTAGCTGTTTTTTAGCCTCTTCGTGACGCACTTAGTGTTTGTAAAGAAAGCGGTCGCCTTCACGGAATTGATAGGGAGTTAAATCCCACTGGGACCCTACCAACCGCAATGTCTCTTACTTTGAATGAATTTCCTAATTTTTACCCCCATGTATCACGAGTATTGTTGAAGATTAATTTTCAGGGAGCTGAGAACCGCCTTGATATTCAATTTGTGATACAGATTGCATTATACAATTCTTGATGTGCGCTATTTATTTCCATGAACATGACAACAACGGAA
The DNA here is from genome assembly GCA_025201725.1 of Chytriomyces sp. MP71. Taxonomy (NCBI): domain Eukaryota; kingdom Fungi; phylum Chytridiomycota; class Chytridiomycetes; order Chytridiales; family Chytriomycetaceae; genus Chytriomyces; species Chytriomyces sp. MP71. The sequence continues at coordinate 13,550 of MU614915.1, read as the reverse complement.
CAAAAACTTAGTTCAAGCTTTGTCTTTCATTTCCGAAATGTTGCGAGAAAACTCGTACTTGACCTGACCATTTTCCGTGATTTCGCGGCAAACCCAGCCAGTTTCGTTTTCAACAACACGAACGATACTTCCATTCACTTGCGTGCACGCCTCTTCCTCCTTTTGAGACATGGGCGAAAAGGGAGGCAGCGACGTGAATCCGAAGCGGGCTGGAACACCCGGCATGTTGCTTTCGCCACTACCATGGCGCCCAAAGCTACCTGACGGTCCTGAAAAACCTCTATCCAACGGGCCGCCAAATCCAAATGATCCCTTGGGAGCAAATGGCCCGTGAAAACCAAATCCAGGTGGAGGAGGATGGGAAGAACCTTGAAATGGCCCGTGACGTTCAAAAGCTCCCATGGAAGCAAATGGTCCGTGATGTCCGAATCCAGGTGGAGGAGGCGGAAACATAGCTGGCGGCGGTGGAGGTGGCAGGGAAGCCCCGCCACGTTTCACGTCATGCTTGTACTGCCTCATGTGTGCCTTCCATTCTTGGTGTTGCTCCTTCATGGCGCGATGGTGGTCGCGCATCTGCTGCTTGTGTGAGCGCATCTGTTCCTTCAAGGCGCGTCGTTGATCCTTGGTCGATGCACTTCCGAAGCGGAAAATGAAGGCGCCTCCGTCAGTATCACTGTCGGAGGAATCTGAGGAGTCTGACGAGGCGTTGTGGTGCTTGTGCGGCTTGTGCGGCTTGTTCGGCTGATCGAAGAAGACACGGGTCTTTCCGCCTCCTTGGGAGACTGCTTCATTGCCGTGGGTTGACGCTCGAGGGGCATTCGCGCCCTCGTCCTCATCCGGGATGAAGACCCAAGTGCCTTGGGGCTGTGGAGGCTGCCATTGCCCTTGGTCGTGCTCGACGCGCGCGCCCTCCTGTTGTTGCTGCTCCAGCGTGGTAGTCATCGTTCTTCTGCTCTGGAATCGGGGGCAGCGCAGGCTAACGCAGCCTTTTGTGCGAAATCGATGGTCCACGATTCTGGGCGCCACCCACGATGATTGGTAACCCCGCGCTTTAGCCACCACGTTTTGAACCTTGCAGAGAACCACGCATGAAAAGAGGAGAATGTGCAGAACCGCTTGGATGGACGACCTTGACGGGGCACCGTGCGCAAGCACGTTTCTGCTGGCTGGGCACGGACGGGTGCCTTTTGCGCAGAAACCCGCTTGAACGCGTCGTCGGAGCAGTGCACGGATGCGGCGGGTCGTTCGTCTCTCATCGACCGTTCGCCGAGTCTGCGCGGTGCCGGACGCGATTCGGCGTCGTTGCGCATCGCGGAATCAATGACATCATCGCCTCCGCCGCGACCGCGCTTAAAAAGACCGGGAAATCCCTCGACCTCGTCCGCCCAGCACCCGCCCTCCTCCGCCCGCACCAATGGCACAACGACTGAGCAACGCATTCGCGGCCGCAGCCGCCGAGAAGCGGCCCGCCTTCGTCACGTTTGTGACCGCCGGGTTCCCGCAGCCCTCCGAGACGGTCGACATCCTTCTGTCCCTTCAAAAGGGCGGCGCCGACGTGATCGAAGTTGGAGTCCCCTTCAGCGACCCACAGGCGGACGGTCCTACCATCGAAGAAGCCAGCATTGTGAGCATCCGGAAGCGGACGTTGCCAAATTCCACCCTTATCTGAGTTTCTGACGTGCACCTTCTAAGATCGCCCTTCAAAACAACATTGACGTCGACAAATGTCTAGCGCTTGTTGGTGAGGCCCGCTCCAAGGGCCTCACGGTTCCGGTCGTTTTCATGGGCTACTTCAACCCCTTCTATATCTATGGAGAGAAGAAGCTAATGGAGGAATGCGCAAAAGTTGGCGTTGATGGATTCATCGTGGTTGATCTGCCACCAATGGAGGCTGCTAAGTTCAGAGGATTATGTGCTGAGCATGGGTGAGTCCTATTTGTGCACTCTAGAAAAGTTCCTTGGAAGTGAGATGCCATCGTCGGGTCTACTGGAAAGTGTGTACGGGATCGCAGTTAATTGGATTACTCTCGGATGGATGAAACGAGGGCGCGATCGCACAAGTTGTTCGATCATGGTACATCTGACCAGTTTCGAATCCACAGATTGAGCTACATCCCTTTAATTGCTCCTGCCACGACGGATGCCCGCATCAAGAACCTGGTTTCCATTGCCGACAGTTTCATTTATGTTGTTTCTCGTTATGGCGTGACCGGTGCCCAAGACAACGTCAGCGTTGACTTAGCCTCCCTCGTGAAGCGTGTAAAGGCACATACTAACTTGCCATTGGCAGTCGGCTTCGGTGTTAGCACGCGTGAGCACTTTTTGCAAGTCGGAGCACAGGCTGAGGGTGTCGTGATTGGTTCCAAGATAATCACTACAATCAAGAACGCTGGTTGGTAGATTCAAGACATTAATTCGTGTCTGCTGACTCGGCGATTGTGTAGTGTCCGGAAAGTCCGCCGAGGCGGTGTACAACTATGCAAACTCTATCACCACCCGAAGTGTGTCCTTGGGGCAGACTGGAGTCGCCTACACTGGAACCAAGAAAACAAGTGACGCTGCCGTGGTGTCAATGCAGGCGACCCATGTTTTGGAACCGCGTTTCGGAGATTTTGGAGGACAGTATGCTCCAGAATCTCTCGTCGAGTGCTTGGACGAGTTTGAACGCGCCTATGTTGCTATTAAGGACGACCCGACCTTCTGGGAAGAGTTCCGCTCCCACTACTCGTACATGGGTCGTCCCAGCTCTTTCCACAAGGCTGAGCGCTTGTCTGAGCAGACTGGTGCGTACCTTGCGTCAATTTTGCTGCACTTAACATCTTTAAACTTGAAACGGTAAGGTGGTGCCAGTATTTGGTTGAAGAGAGAAGACCTGAACCACACTGGTTCCCACAAAATCAACAACGCAATGGGTCAAATTCTTCTCGCCAAGCGTCTTGGCAAAAAGCGTATCATCGCCGAGACGGGTGCCGGGCAGCACGGTGTCGCGACGGCCACAGTCTGCGCCAAGTTTGGCCTGGACTGCACCATCTACATGGGAGCTGAGGATGTTCGCAGACAGGCACTGAACGTCTTTCGCATTAAGCTGCTAGGTGCCAAAGTAGTTGCTGTCGAGACTGGAAGCAAGACCCTCAAGGACGCTATCAACGAGGCGATGCGTGACTGGGTGACGAATGTGCAGACCACTCACTACTTGATTGGAAGCGCGATCGGACCACATCCGTTCCCTTTGGTTGTGAGAGACTTCCAGTCTATTATTGGACGGGAGGCGCGCGAGCAGATGTTGGCGCTGACAGGCAAATTGCCCGACGTCGTGATGGCTTGTGTTGGCGGAGGTTCCAATGCGATTGGAATGTTCCATCCCTTTGTAAAAGACGAGAGTGTCCAAATCATTGGTGTTGAGGCGGGTGGCGATGGTATCGACACAGACAGGCACTCTGCCACCTTGTCTGCAGGAACCCCTGGTGTCCTTCACGGAACTAAGACCTACCTGCTTCAAGATAAGAATGGACAGATCATTGAGACGCACAGTATCAGCGCTGTAAGCTGTTTTTATTTCTTCTACGAAGCGTTCTTGCAGTCACTGACTTCAATCGGAATTAGGGATTGGATTACCCTGGCGTCGGGCCGGAGCACGCGTGGTTGAAGGACACAGGGCGCGCACAGTGTAAGTTCATTCGAGACCTCAAGTGCACAGTTTTTAGCGGAAGTTTCACTAATCATTTCGTTTCAGACATCGCCGCCACTGACGCGGAATCCCTGAAAGGTATCCGTCTTCTTTCGCAGACGGAAGGAATCATTCCTGCCCTAGAGACGGCACACGCCGTTTGGAAGGCTTTCGAGTTGGCAAAGACGATGCGCCCGGATCAAACAATTGCCCTGTGTATCTCTGGACGCGGAGACAAGGATGTAGTCTCTATTGCCGAAAACCTCCCCAAGTTTGGGGATGCGATTGGTTGGGACCTTCGATTTGAGGGTGATGCAGGGATGGGTCACCCTAAGTAATTGACGGCAGTCTCTCCATCCTCTCTTTCTCATTAATAGTTTATTCTGAGTTACGGAATACAAGACACGACCTTTTTGCGAAAGAATGAGTGCTGAACTGCAATCGACGTCGAACAACACGCCAGCTACCGACGAAGTCGACATGCCGGCAGCAGCACCATCCCAGCAGTATCTCACAGTGTTCATAATTATACGCAAGGACTTGTCTAAAGTGAGCTTGCCGACGAGGCGCTACGTTGAAGTGTGAGGTCTGATTATGATCAGGCGCCTCTCAACTGGCCAACAGGTGCCGTCATTGGAAACGCGGCGCATGCAGCAACCGCTGTGCTTCACAAATACCGCCATGAGGAGCGGACAATCAAGTATCTTGAGGACATGGAAAGCATGCGGAAGGTAAGATTCGAACTCATGCAATTGCGAATCCCGACCAATCCTGTATTGAACAGGTTGTGCTAGAGACTAAAAATGAGGGATCACTGTTGAAAGTTGCCGAGCAGATGAAAGAGAAGGGGATTCTACACCACCTGTGGATTGAAACGCCGGAAGGAATCCCGGCGTGTCTTGCAACGGCGCCGTACATTCGAGATGACGTGAATCCATTCTTGAAAAAGTGTCAGCTGTATCGATCGTGAGAGCAGTTATGATCATAGAATAAAGGGCGTGGAAGTCCACGAGAAAAAACTGACAACCTCCCTCCAAAACAAACAAGAGAAAAATGGGGTGGCTTGATTCATGGAGGACGCCATTCATCGTTCAAATATTAATGCGCTATGCGTTGATGGCATCATCTCAGTCCGTCTCGTCAATTTCTCTTCCTCCTTTTGTGAGCAATGCGGCAAGCTCCTTCAACTCGTGTGGCGTTGGGGCCGCGTGGGACATTGCCGAATTGTATTGCAGGCCATGCAGCTTGAATCAAACGGTTGTGACATCCTCTTCGTACGCGGGAGTTCCTGGGTCTCGTGAGTGTGCAATGCTTGTTAGGTTGGATCAACCCCACCCATCAAATGAGCAGAACAATGCACTTGCAAGAAGGGATATTACCTTTCTGGAGGAACAAGTACATTAGATACTGCATCGACTTGTCTGAAATGTCCAGGCAATCAGGTATCTCACACCCTTAGGTATGGCGAACTTGACGCAAGTATCCAGGTTTCATCCTTCGATCAAAGCTTCTGCTTGTCGTGTCCAAACAATGTAATAGTCGCTAACGGACAAGTTACATGCCCTTGTGGACTATACCAATATCTTGGTGAGTTGCATCAGTACATAATTCCAATCCCTCAATCTGCGTTCCAGTCGACAGAGATTCCAACAACTATCCATTATCTGTCGCAATTTGCAAGACGTGTCCTTCAGGAACATATCCAAGCAGCGATCTGGCCACTTGCATTTCTTGTCCTCAAGCGGGAATGATTGTTGCGAATGCGACGGCTGGCCAATACACTTGCACTTGCAATACCACTCTTCAATATCAACAACAGCCGGTAACTTTTTCTCGAATCTTCGATGATTTGTTTGTTTACTTGACGCGTATGAAAGATTGGGGGCATTTGCGTGAATGCCACAACGAAAGTTCCAACCATTTCCTCCACGACCATCACATATTCGGTATTTACAAATTTAAATGAAATTTCAGTTGGATTAATCTTGCATCTTAGTCTGCGGTGGGGCCAAGCGGACTGCAAGCCTCTATTACTAATTTCGCGTCTGACTATTTTGCGGAATACCTGCCGTCTGCTGCAACATATTGCAAGGTAATTACTGTTACGCTTTATCATGCGGGTAAAAAAATGTAAAATCCATTAGAACAATTGGGACGAAGTTTCTTGTCAGATTTTAGGAAATATGGTGCGTATATTTGCATTGCAAGGACACCAACTCAGATCTTTTATTTCACAGTGCGTTTTGCAGTTCTATGATACCACATCGATTGCCTGTTCTTTGTATCAGCAAATTTTAGCGACTCGACCATCTTCAAAGCAGTCGGAACTATTTCAACGGTGAAACACTTTTGAGAATTTTCAAATCATTGACATGCTGGATAATAGGCCTGTCGGAATGCCTTGGTTATATTATACGGAGACCATCCCTTCTCAAATTTCCCAGCTTGTTCCGAACCTCACCATTAACTTCAGCAATCCACCAGTTAGGATTACATTGAAATTCAGATACAGCATTTAATCTAAATTTATAGCAAACTGGAGCTCTCAGGTTTATAATGGCAACTTATTCTCCAACAGGCCAATTTCTTGGGTTTCAATACTTGAAGAATCAATTTGCATTCTGTACCAATTCGGATGTCAGTTCCACGCCATGGTTAATTGTAGGTCACAACTATGATGTAAAATGCAACATCAACATTGCGAACGTTGCCAACAGCACAATTGAAACGACTTTTTATGAAATATGTAAGCAGCAGTCCTTTGTCTGTTATTTACGAATTCCTTCTCAATTACTATTTCTATTTGCAGTTCTCATCGACGATGACGGGAATTACATTCCTGTCCCCGTCCGTATATTAAATCTGCAAGCGAACCAACTCGGATATGAGTACTACTACGCCGGCAACGTGTTCGCACGCAGATTTTTCTTGATTGATACAATCAGCGGCGTATCAAATGGCGTGCTTCAAGTTTTGCGAGTTCCCACACAAATCTCGTTCAGGTTTGAAGGATAACCGGTTTCGATTATTATCCTTACACGTAGCTAGAGTAATGATGACATCCAATAACGATGGAAGTATTTACTTGCCGATAATGGATATTATGTATGCCGAACGAACTGTGGATGGATCCATAAATCCTTCTGATACGAGCATTTACGCGTCCCCGCCGGTATGAGACATAAACGTGTTTTCATACTACATTCTCAACTAAGGTGGATTCAACCCAGTTTCAATTCACCATGAAGTATGGTATGACATTAGACAGCTTTTGGAATTCAATGCAGATCTTCTTTTCAGTTACAACCGCTGGACTTCTGGCGGCAGCCATCTACCGTACGCTCAAGTGGTCTAAAAGGAATACGGTGCCTGGAGAGTCTATCGACATACAGGTAAACTTGATGACACAATCGAATGCACATCTTTAATGATCTTTTCAGATTATTGCTCAATCTGTCGTAAATATTTGCGCATGTGTTGGCGCTACTTACTTTTGGTTCATGACCGCCATTTGCTCCTACTGGTTCTTTTTCTACAAAGGGCAGACGACATTGTATCTTTTGGTGCCCACTGCCGCACACGATATCTACATTTTTACATGCGTTCTCGCTACGGCCACCATACCACAGGTTCGTTAGCCGCGTCGGCATTTGTTTGCCAGCTCAAAAACTCACAACCTGTTCCTGACAGGTCATATACGTCAGCGTGAAAGTGTATCATCAATGTAAAGCAAGCATGTTCTTCTTTGACTGGGAGAAGACACGTGGGAAGCTGACCCACACGCATAGTCTGCATGGAAAAGAGCCAGTCGAAGCACCCGTCAGCGTCTGGCGTAGCATTTTCATGGCGAATCAGTGGCATTCCATTCAAGTCATTCGCAAAGTTTCAATCGAGTTTCAGCTTATTTCCATGTATTTCATCTTGGACGGGCTTTCTGTTCAGTATGCGGCGACGCCGCAACCAAACATTCATGACTTATCTCCTGGAGCGCGTAATCCTGTGCTGATTTTCGCACTCGATGCCTTAATTTGGATGGGTCTGGCTGGAATGCAGGTGAAATTCATAGCTTCTTTGTATTGGTGTATTGGCACACTGCTTACACTTCATTTATAATTATTTTTAAGCTCGCATACCGTTTTCTTATCTATGACCGCTTCTACCGAGATCGCCTGCTCCAATATGCTGATTTACTCTCCGTTGCCAATATCAGCATGATTGTTTTCGATGAGAAACGACACGGATATTACATACACGGACGATCCGTCCACCATTCTTCAGATACACATTTTGCAGATTTGAATGAGTGTCTTCGTAAAGAAGAGGTGAGATTTGTCCGACTCAGAAAAAGCTTGTCCTGAAATCGTTGCCAGCATGATATGGTTCCTTCCAGAGGACTTGACCATACAGACCAGCAAGTCTTTGAGATTTTTGTGACTCCGGAGCTGCGTTCAATGTACGATAAAATCTATGGTATCGTTGCGGCGTCAGTGAGTAAATACTCCACTTACAACAAGTCCTAATCCACAGTTTTCAGGATCCCTTCTCGCAATTGATGGCACGGAATTTCAGACTGAGTAAGTGAAATGAGAGGCTTTGATTGTGTACCAGCTTAGAATCTAAACAGGTGCGGTCGCCCGAAACGTCACCAGCAAAATAAAGGGCGCAGACGAGCAGTCTGTCGCAGCCCATAATACTGTTTCAAAATTTTTATGTAACTTCATTGAAAAGGTAATTCAATTTTACAGCAATTAATCAAACCATGACAATCAACCGACGCTTTGCTCAGAAATTCAAAGAATATCAATACACGACCCGCGAGAAAACTTTTGTTGAAAAGATTGTTGGGGCGACTCCAGATGTGTTTCATGGATCTGTTTTCCTCAATGGTATCGATGTCGCATTGTTTTTTGTTGTCTGACTGACAAACTTGATCAGACCCTCATGGATGCGCCCAAGTGATGCTTAGAGGAATAGAGCCAGCTCTTCTAATATGTCATGCCCTTATTTTCATCTGCGTCGACATTCAATTCAATTCTGTTGCAGCTGCATCGCTTGTCGTCTACCTCCTCGATAGTCTCATGCTGTTTGTTCGCTCACACTTTGGCGAGCGTAACCTCTCCATGAAGACGTTACTCGACTGGAAATTTCTTGTCTGAAAAATAAAGTTATGTTGATTGTATTGGAAATTGGTAAACGAAGAACGAAACGAATAGAATGACGCTGTAAACTGAGAATGCGCTCATTAATCGACCACTTCAGCAGATACGGCGATTTCAACTTTGTCCGAGTCCACTGGGTTGCCACCAACCACGTTAGATGGAGTCTCTGTCGCTGCACCCTCTTTGCCAGGACTCTCTTTCAGCACCTCCTCCCGTTCATGAATGACGAGATCATGCGCGAGGCCCTCGAGCTCCTTGGCCCCCTCCAGATCGTCCTCGTCCGGCTTTTCTGTCAATTTAACACCCCCATTCGACTCCATCATCCCCATCAAAGATTCCTTGCTTAATTTTCCGTTCCTAGCCAGTGACTTGATTGCATCCTTAGTTGACGTGTAAACCTCTTTGAACACCTTGCCCACAGCCGCGTCAATAACAAAAACGGGCCGTCCTTCCCCAATCCCGTTTCCACGTGCGTTGCGCTCCGTCAAAAGTCCGTCGCACATGCGAACTGTCGCAATTCCCAGACTGATGGTCATGGTCGCGCAAATAATCACGTCGGCGATTCCGCCCACGATTGTCCCCAGGCCAGGCAAAATTTTGATCATATCCGCACCAATGAGTCCCAAAATAGGCGTCGCCAAAACGTTCTTGGCCAATCCCCAATACGTGGAAGCGTTCCGGAATCCATAAACAGAGCAGATTGAGTTCACCAGGGTGAGTTGGGTTGCGATCAGCAGCGGGGCGTCCACGAAGGGAATTGGGTTCGCGCCAATCCCAGCTGCAATCAAGGTCGTAGTAATGACAAAAGTTTGTGCGAATGCGTATTTGGAAGTCTTGTCAATCAATTGTGCAATTTGATACCTTCGCATTTCGGGAGACTTTCCATGGAGCAGAGCCTTGCATTTCGCGTGCAATTCATGATCAAAGGGCTCATTCGTGGGGATATCTTGAAGTTTGAAAGGTCCTGCGTTGTATATATCGCATTCAGGGTTGGTACAGTTGAGTCCAATCATAGTGGGCATGTCCTTGACGACTTTACGCTCTGTTTTTCCTTCACACTCGATGCAAATTGGAGGAGGGGCATTTCGCACTTGAATGATATCGAATGCAGGCATCTTGAAGACTGGCGGTTCAATTGGATCAGCTGTTAAGGATTTGGTGGCAGTCGCCTCCAGATCTTTCATGATCGCTTCCACTTTCGATCGGACTTGCCGCGTAATCGCATCAACTTCCTCCTGCTTCTTTTCGTCTGCACGTGCGACGCAGACCAAAGTGGGAATTGCCTTGCCAAGAGTTGCCTCCACGCAGCTGACTTCATGTGAGCCAAACTCGGAATCCACGAAGATCCAGGCCAAGTCGAATGTTGCGGCCTGGTTACATGCATTTAGCCCACGATGTGGCTTTTACTTTAAAGGATGGTGGTACCTACCTTGTCCCCCGTGATGAACCGGGCAACCGCCTCCGGCTTCTTAAGAATTAGGCATTTAACAAACCCGTCTTCATTCGCAATGTGCTCTTCGCCAGACCCGTCAAGGCCGTCAGTCTCCTCGCTCCCAGGAACAACCGGCCTCGACGTGAGGCCAAACACGCGGTCAACTAGCGTACCCTTCCCGGTCTGCGGCAACCCTGCCACGAGCAGTGACAGCGGCGCGCCCATCAGTTTGTCGGCGAGCGATGGCGCGTTGGCGTGGCCCGGCTTCGCCTGAGGCCTTTCTGCGACCGGGTCCAGCCCAGCCTGCTTCTCGCCCTCATCGGCGTCCTCCAGCTTCGACCGGCTCATGCGCTTGTACAGATTCGACACTCGCTTCCCGATCCCGGACATGGTTGCAAGTTGGCTGGTTGCGCTTGGTCACTGGTCAATTTGACAAGCTCCTCTCTTGAAACAATTTGAAACAAAACACTGACAACACGCACAGAGGGAATGGTATTATGCAGAAAGCCTGAAAACTACGTGGCGATGGCAAAACGGGGCTCGGCCTCCTCCTCCATGACTGCTTCCTCGGATTTCTCATTTACGACACTTATTGATGCAGGCATAGAGGGAATGCTGGAGTGTTCCGACTCATACTTCACAGCTTCGTCACGTTCCTTGATGACGAGGTCAAAGGCCAAATTTTCTAACTCAGTCGCGTCGCTGCCGATTGAAATAGCACCTTTTGCATGTCTCGCATTTCCTCCAGTATCCATCATACCCATTAACGAGTCCTTGCTGACATTGCCACTCTTGAACATCGCCTTAATTGCCTCGTTCGTGCTTGAGTAGATTTCTTTGAAAACTTTTCCAACCGCCGCATCAATTTCGAACCGGGGTCGTCCCTCTCCAATTCCGCTGCCCCTCGAATTACGCTCCATCAACAAATTATCGCACAGTCGCACAGTGGCAAGTCCCAAACTGATGGCCATGGTGGCGCAAATAACAGAATCAATCACGCCACCAACAACAGTTCCTACACCGGGTATCAGTTTCAATATATCTGCACAGCAAGCCCAACAATAGGTGTCGCCATGACGTTCTTGAACAGTCCCCAATATGTGGACGCATTCTGGACCCCGTACACAGAGCACACACTATTTACAAGTGTCAGCTGCGTGGCCACTAGCAAGGGAGCATCTGCAAACGGTATCGGACTTGCTCCCAACCCCGTAGAAATGAGCGTAGTTGTGATGATGAATGTCTTGGCATATTCAAACTTGATCGCGCTGTCAATCAACTGCGCAATTTGATATCGCCGCGTGACTGTTGCATTTGCGTGAAGAAGGCCAAGACATTTGGCATGGAGTTCTTGGTTGAACACAGGTTGATTGGGTACAAAGTCAGTCGCCTTGAATGGGCATATGTCACATAGCTCGCATTCGGGATTCGTGCAGTACCACGCCTGCATGGTTGGAACATCCGGAATTCTCTTTTGGAGCGTCTTTGATTGACATTCCATGCAAGTGGGTGGCAAAGGGTTTTGGACTTGAATGACGTCAAAGGCCGGAGTTGCGAGACTGCCATCGCCCTCCCTCTGCGCTATCAAGTCTTTCAGAATGATATCCACTCGCGATTTTACAATAGCTGCAACGGCTTTCAGGTCCTCTGGCTGACGATCGTCGGCATGGGAAATGCATATAAGCGTCGGTATCCGTTTCTCGAGCGTCGCCTCAACGCACATTTCCTCGTCCACGCCAAAGTCCCCATCGATAAAAATCCATGCCATGTCGAAGGGAGGTGGCTGACATAAAAAAGAGTCAGTCAGTCAGCCTTGTCACGCCAACAGTGAACGAACCGGCTTCACAACGCCCTCAATCATACCGCCCGCCCGCACATAATACGACGCCACACCACTGCTGCCAATAAAGACGCATCGAATGAACCCTTCCTCATCCGCAAAGTGCTCAATCTGGGTCACGGGCTGGGAGGCGACGGAGTCCCCGCTCGAGAGACCAAAGACCCGGTCTACGAGCTGGCTCTTTCCCGTGCGTTTGGGACCCGTCACGAGGATCGAGAAGGGCGCCCCCATGAGCTGCTCGGCCAGGGTTTGCGTGTGGACTTCCGCTGGCTTCTTGGTATCTGCGGCTTCTGGGATTGCCTCCACGCTCTGATTGGCTGTTGATTCTGGAGTTGTGCGTCGCCCTTGTGGTGATGAAGGCTGCCGCCGTTCCGGTTGTGGGACATTGTTTCAGCTTGAGTGTTGAACAACGGGGTTCAATTTCACTTGGTTTTTCTTAATTTCCTGGTGATTAAGTTCCCCAGCTTTCCTTCTTTCTGCTTTGCATCCGGATTGTCAGCTTCCACTGTCTTTGAGCCAGTAGATGTTTCATCATTTACGGACCAAGGAGCCGGCATCCCCACAGCCACGACTGTCATCTCATATTTAACTGTCCAATTCAGTCCCAACGCGTTGGGACACATTTTCGCGAACATGCAATCATTATGAGGTTCTTTCACATTATGATGTTGAATTTATTTCAATACGAAAGTGGTAAATGAAAAGAACTTGTTTACAAGCTGGACTGGAACTTCACTACAGCAGCTTGTTGCCAACGACAAGGGGAGCCACAGGAGGCTTTCTGCTCACGGAGCGGGCTGAGCGACTGGAGCTGGTAGGAGACAGGGCACGTCCCCGCGTGGGAGAGAGAGCGCGTTCCACTTCCTTTGTCGGGGACAACGCACGGACCGAACTTGTTGGAGACCAAGGGCGATCTTGGGTAGGTGTGACTGCATTGCTTGGGCGACGTTCAACGCCGATGGACATGGCCTGAGCGGTGGGAAACATGGGAGCCTTGTAAACAGGCTCAGGGACTGCGGTCTTCTTGATAGAGCTCATATTGGTGGATATTTTGAAAATCTTGGGATGTTTGAATGCGGATGAGAATTGCTAGTTTTTTATGCGCGGGCATGTCCCCACGTTTGAATGCACGACATCGTGGATCCGCACCCGGGAGCCCACGAAACCGGAATCCTTCCTTATTGTACAAAACAACAGTCCGCCACTCGTATTCTTTCATTTCTCCAAAGCTATTGATAACATTGCCAATTATATCACATACGACCATTCATCCGATTACTATCAGCCTTTGTTGATTACCGAAACAATTGGCCTATAAATTTTTATACCTTTCTTCGTCCTTGATTCCTAACGTTTTGTTCACGTGACATTGCAGTAACAGATTCCCTTGCAAACGCTACGCAGGATCTCAATAACTTCACTGGGAAAACAATAGCCCGTTATAGTACAACA
>MU614914.1:0-27818 GCA_025201725.1 Chytriomyces sp. MP71 | reverse complement strand
GAAGTATTCTTCTTTAGATGAAGGAAAATGTATCCTCTCCTGTTCGCTCAAGTTACTTTTCGTGTGTGGTCATGTTTGAATTGTCACAAGCTCAACCCAAACAAATGGAGATGGAACCACCACCTCCGCGTCCGCCTTCCTCGACCAAACCGACGCGCGCGCCCACGCTAACGCAGCCCAATTCTGCTCACACGATTGTTTGCAACGCACTTGAAGGCGCACTGGACGATGTTTCGGAAGAGGTAGAGCCTTTCGTGTCAAGGCACGCTGAAGTCGCGCCAGCAAGACGACAGCGCATCGTGTTCGGGACATGGATTCTGGGAAAAAAGATTGGGACCGGAAGCTCCGGGAGTGTGAAAGTGGTGGTGCACAAGGACATTGGCAAGACGGTCCGTTTTCTCGGCTTGTGTCGGTTCTGCAATGTCACTCACACAACATATTACCATACGGACTACCCAGTGTGTCGTAAAATCTATTAAGCGACAAATCGATCAGTTGAATCAGCCACCGGTTGAGCGCAACAAGGATGGTATTGCCCTGCGCGAACACTTCATGATACGGGAGGCACTTGTTGGATTGACTCTTGACCATCCAAATATAATCAAAATGCACTCATATGTGATTGGAAAAAGTCATTTCTACTTCTTTTATGAGTATTTGGCCGGAATGGTGAGATTTCTGGCTTCCATTGCCCTCTGCCTTTGACACCTTTGGAAAAAACAAGGATCTCGCAGATTACGTCTCTGAAAATGGCCGAATGGATGAAATTTCAGCGAGAAACATCTTTAAGCAGATGCTGAGTGCTGTCGGTGAGCGTGATTCCTTCGTAATCGAGTCGCTGACATGATTGACTGCAGAATACATTCACAAATGCAATGTCATTCACAGAGATTTGAAGCTAGAAAATATACGAATTGATCCAACAACATTGCATATTAACATCTTGGACTTTGGATTCTCTACATTTTATTGTAAGTCCTCCAGCAAAAAGGGAAACATCTTTCTTGACAGTCCCATAGCACCAAAATTCAAGCAGCACTCTTCTTGTGGATCGCCGTGCTACGCATCGCCGGAAATCTATTTGCATAAGCCATATCGCGGACCCGAAGTTGATGTCTGGAGTCTTGGCGTTTGCCTCTACGGGATCACAGTAGGGGGGTTACCATTCGAACAGCAATCGTTTGATGCACTTACTGAGCTTGTCGTGAATGGCATGTATCATATGCCCGATGACTTGTCCAAGGGTGAGTCCTTAGTTCGTCCAACAAGCCTATGCATGAATATGTCCCATAGAGCTGCAAATCCTTCTGTCGCAAATGCTTGGCGTAGACCCAATTCATAGAATATCTATCAGTGACATACTTTCGTCTGCCTGGGTCACAAATACTACCAATACAATAGTGAGGACCCCTTCCGTTCTCCCTTCCACAACTCCATCTCGCCGCATCAGAGCAATGTATCGAAGATGTACCTTTGACCATAAAATCACGAATCCAAGTGACGCACGCAGTTCCATTGGAACTTTTTTTGCTCGTTTACGTGGTGCAACGGCTCAAACTGCGTTCGGCTTTCCGTTTGCTCATTCAGTGGCAGCTTCTACTTTTAGTGATTTCAACACTTTCAATATCCGTTGGGTGGAGGATGTGCTACGCATGGAGCGGCATGCGCGCGCCGAGTTCCTTTTACGTGAGTTGGAGAAACGCTCGATGCCGCGCAAGCTGGTTCTGGAGCGCGTTTGGAAGGCGGAAGGCCTCTCTATTCCCAAAGTGGATCCGGAGGCTTTGGTCGAGGCTGCCAAAAAGAAGGTGCCGCGAAAACCAGTCGCAATAGCAAAACGGAATGTGGCGGAAATATGGCTGGGCAAAGTGAGGACGAGGAGACGAGAAGTGGTCGCTGGTAGTCCCACTCCAATCAGGGGGCTTGAGCGCGTTTTTCAGAAGCCGAGGAAAGTTGTTTCTGCTGGCAAGGTTTCTACTGGAGCGACGGAGTTGCCTTTTGAACGAGCGAATTTCACGTCAAGACAATTCCTGCCTCTTTCTTTGGCTAGTCGATGGAATTTGCAAAAGGCTATGGATAAAAATGCCGCGACCGTTGAATCGGCAAAATATAACAACAAACCGGAGCAAATTCACCAACGGATTTTTCGTACATGGGTGAGTTGCTTCCTATTTGCTATACACGCTTATACTTATCTTCGAATTGAAGTCGACAGTTCCTGACTTTGTGGAAGAAGCATCAAACACAGTGGCATCTCCTCTTCCTCGTGACGGAACAAGCCATCTTACATTGTTTCAGGATTCTCAAGAAGGCGATCCTCCCATCCAAAGTTTCATAGGCCCATTGACTCCCACGACTGCTTCGCGTGAGGAGTCTGTAAAGTCTAGCATGACTGCAGGATTACGCGAATGGTGGAGAAAGCAATTTGAGATACAGGGATTTCTCAAGACTCGCAGGAGCTCCGTGAAGCAATCAAGCTCACTTACGCAGGCAACGAATATGCACATCTTGGACCCGGTCGCGGACGATTCGGACAGTGAATCTTTTGAAGAAATCGAGAGTAATTTCTAATACTTTAGGAACTTCGAAGTGGCCATTTCACTGCGTAATAAAATATACAGAAGTCGTGGCATGAAATGTTTTAACCTTGTGAAGGAGCGAAGCAAAGAGGCAGGGCTGGACTGGTTTCGAGGAATCCAAGGAGGACCATCTCTAATTCTTTGTTCCTGGATTCGTTTCCTGAGTCAAGCACTCACCCTCCATATCATTCCGCCACTCTGTAAATATTATTATCAATGTTGGATATAAGTGCAAGTGTGGAGGGAGTAGAGGCATTTGATCGGACTCTCGGGGCTGGGGCAGTGAGAATTCAAGGCGCAGCCACAAATTCAATTTCAGTGCAGTGCATGCTCGGTATTCAGGAACAGAAAATGCGCAGAGCCCTGCAATGATGATTTTCAGACTAGACTGCCAACAAGACCAGCCATCACTGAAGTCAGAGAGAAAGACCGCAACTCCCTAATTATCATTTTTAAGTAAAGTCTTCCCACACGAAGCTGAATCAATTCATCTGCCACTCTCAAAAAGTGGGTGGTACCAGGGAACGTACAGACCCGCTTTTCAGTTGTGCCCTGGTTCCCTGAATGACGACCTAATCTAGGGAAATCAACTTATGACTGACAGTTAACTTGTTGTGGAAGCAGTTTCTTGAGTTGCTTAGAAGGGGATTGTGCGATGTCTCTCAATGTCAGCAGAATGCCAGAGGTGCTTGGCTTAAGAGACATCGTCCATCTGTTTCTTTCCTTTCGCGCAGAAGTACAGAGCAAACCTCACAGTGCGAACAATGTGGGATAAAAATAAAACGAAAAGTTTCTACACTCAGACTGCACCTATGTTGTGGAGAGTACCTGCCGATCGTACCATGAGCCTACGAGCAAATGGTGGAGGGCTTCTGTGTTGTGGTTGTGTAATTGTCCCTGCCTTTACTTTTTCTCCTTGGATTTGTGAATTGAAGGGCGAAGATGGACACGACGGCGACGCGGGAGGCCACGAGCCAAGCGGTGCGGCACCTTTCGCTGCTGCTCAAGCGCAGTGTTCCGCCGCAGTTCGTGTCCGAGGCGCGCGTGCTCGATCGCCTCGTTTACAAGAATCGGAACCAGCACCGATCCGCAAAGCACTTCAGCCACGCGCTCAAAGTGCGCCGCATCGTGAAGCGACTTCTTGGTGCGCATCTCCACGGCGCAGTGAAGACCCTGCTGGCGTCCATGAACGTGGGGTAAGGGTCGTCCAGCCCCCCCCTCACACGTTCCACCAGTCAGTTAACCTGTGTTATAGAAATCCAAAGAAGTTCAAGCCATCTTCGAATGATACGAAACCTGACGTTGTCCACTTCAAGGCCCTGCTCGAAGCCCTCACATACAACCACTCGTTACTCTCGCTCCTCGCCGATGCCTCGCTTGCAGCTTACCTTTCTCTCAAACAAGTTGCCAGTCTTTCCTATTTCATTCCAATGTGTCTCACCCTGATGGCGGTCTGTGCGCGGCTTCGACATTATAGCGCGCTCATCAAGAAGGACCTTGAAGAGGCCTATACCATCCTGCGCGTTTTTGGATCAAGAGTGTGCGCGTTTGATTTAGAGGCTTTTCATGATGCGATTGATGATACGTCCAGGGAGAAGTGAGCGAACCTCCTCCTAAGTTTTCTCCAACATTCTGAAGGCCTCGCTTTCACAGAAAACTGGCGCAGGAATTTGATTTATTCGACCATCAGGATGGTGAAACTGATCGTTCTGAGACGCGGTACAGTGAGGCTGAAGACGAAAGGGCATTTCCGCTTCTTCCTCTTCAACCAGCTGAATGTCTCGCATCAGATCTAGACTTTTTCTCGTCTCGAACAACAGCGAATGTCATTCATGAATCCGACGGCAATGTCGTCGGGAAAACTTCAGCCGACGTGAAGAAACGGAAAGTTCAAACGCCTGTTGTTGAATCCACAACCAAGAAAGTGGCTCGCGTGTCGTACACCCCATTGATCAAGGGAAATTCATCTAAGAAGCTAGGAGAGCGACCGGCTTCATTCCCTCAAAAATCTCGTCCACAAAACCAACGCAAGAAAGCTACGAGTGGAAAACAAAGCGGTGGCAGCGAAATAGATGACATCTTCGGTTTCTAAGCGATATTCACTTTACTACATGGCAATGAATTCACTTTATTCGACGATTGAATGTGGACTGACTGAAAAAAATTATAACGAAACGCGTCTATATTCCCCTCACACTATTCATCCATCCCATCACGCACTTGACATGCTCATTACTACGCCCAGGGGCAACCAAACCAGCCTCTTTCACAACGACCGATGGCAGCAAGACCCGCATTCTCGCAACCACCTTCAAACCGAGCCTATCCCCGCGTCCCTCTAACGCCTCTAAAACCCAGCTCAAGACGGCAAACTCGACAGCGGCACTGATACGACTCACCCCCCCATTTCGCGCCTCCCGCAGACCCACAAGAGCCTCAAGCGCGTCCAACGCCTCCCCAGCCATCTGTCCTGTGCGCAGCGCAGAGAGCACAACCAGTCCCACGGCAGCCATACGGCGACACACGTCGCCTTCCTCCGCGCCCACCGCGCGCGTCCACGCCTCCTGCACGAACGCGGGGACAGGCACGCGCGCGCGCCAACACGCGAGGATCGCAAGGCTCGCGGCGGCAAAGTCGGCGCCGGGGGATGCGGAGAGTTGCGCGTCGTGCAGATGTGCGATGAAGCGGCTCGTGCAAGCGAGGCCTTCGCGGGGGTTCGGAGGGGGGGTGAGAGTGGACGGGCTTGCGAGGAGGATGTTGCTGGCGGCAGCAAAGTCGTGAAGAAGGTGCGCCTGGGACTGATTCGCGCTGAATGCGTGTAGGGCGCTATAGCTGCCTCGGGGAACAGGAATCCAAACGTCAGATTCAAAAAGGTCCGTGGCGTGATCTGTGGACCAGTGTCCACCCTGGCCCGACGTTGTTTCGGCGATCCAGCGTGGGACGGAAGCAGGAGGAGGGGCCTCCATGTCACGAAGAATTTCTTGCGCGCTACTGAGACCATCACTCCAGAGCCAAGAAGCCAAAGACGAGATGGCGTAGGCCATGAGGGTCTCCTTCGCGTCGTGGATGGAACTGCGAAGTGCCAAGGCTGAAGTCATTTTCAGCATTGACGCATCAAGCGGCGTCAGATGCGATGTCGCCATTGCAGCATGACTTTGAGCCAAGAGCGCAACTTTGAGAATTTGAATAGGTGGTGGGTGTGCAGCTACGAATTTTGAGGCATGAGTACGGAGCATTATCTGAAGCTGGGGTAAAAAACTCACACTCCACTGCCGCATCCAAGACTCTTCCGGCCGTCTTGGCCACAACAGCATGCCACGCGCACGTTTTGGAGCGCTTTCCAATTGTTAACAAGCTGTCTACCACGCATCCAAAGCCCACAACGTTGCAGAGCAAGAACCGCGAAACTTCCGTTGCAATTGAAAACACACTCGCCCGGCTTGAAAGCGAGGTAGGAAATAGTGTGGTTGCCGTCAGGGCACGCAGCTGAGAAAGAGGAACAGGATCCGCAGAGGCCCCTGTACGACGCAAATGCTTGCTTGCGGGGCGACGAGTGAAGAGCCCGCGAAGAGCCAGGAATGCCTGCGAGAGGCCAAAAAGGATGAGTGCGACTTTCAAAAGCCACCTGTCAAAATTCAAAAGGGTCAGAAAGGAAAGCAGTCAGATTCACCCTGAATGGATCGCACTCACCAAGCGCCTGCCACACCAAGACCCATCCAGCCTTGAAAATGAAAACCGGCCACTTTCAGTGGTGCGGCATCCGCACCTCTTCGCATCATCTTGCCCAACACATGCTCATGCAGCGGTCCTTCACTGCCATGCTCAAACGGTGCTGGACTGTACAAAACGCTCGCACTCATAAACATCATGGCCAACATGCGCAGCCCATCGCCACCTTGCATGCCACCTTCCACCGGCGCCTGCATCATCTCGTCCCCAAACCCAACCAAATAGTCAAACAAGTGGTCCGCAGACTCCTCTTCCATGCCGGCACCACCAGACGCTGCAGTTGCAGCAGTAATCGTGTCTGGGCTCGCATCCAACAGCATGTCGTCCCCTTCTGCGCCTTCAAGCAGACCCGAGAACTCGACTCCAGCCAAGGCCGCAGCGCCACTTGCAAAGGCATCAAAGAGTCCAAAAGAGCGTGGGCTCATGCCGAACGCACCATCTGGGCTTAAGCTCGTGCCCACACTCACGGCACCACCGTCGGGTACGCTGCGTCCACCCGGGCTCGTGGTCCCTGCCGTAAGCGGGGCAAGATCGTCAAGGAGCGGGGATGGGCTCGTGGCGGTGGCAGCGCTGATGCTCTTGAAGGCCTCCACGCTTGCGGCGGCGGCGACTGCGGCGGCGACTTGGTATTGTTGTTGGATTTGAAGCCATTGCTGGATTTGTTGTTGTTGTTGGTGGATGAGGGCAAGACCAGTTGCGGCGGCTTGAGCGGCGACGCTGGCTGCTTCGGCTGGTGATGCCTTGGTGAGGGAAAGAGTGGGGGGAAAGGTGGGTGGTGTGGGAGAAGGGCGCTTCGGGGCGATTGTAGCTGACGAGTGAAGATTCGGAGAGACTGATGGGGTTGCTGAAAAGGAGGAGGAAAAGAAGTCTGCCACAAGGGCCTGACCGGCTGGCCCAAGCTTGGTGGAGACGAGGTCCTTGAATTGATCGAGTTGGGAGGTGGCCCGATTCCGTTGATCTTCGAGTTCTTTGATGTATTCCGTCGCCTACATTGTTTGGGTGTTAATAATGCAAGCATTCAATACACGACATCCATAGGAGACATGAGAATTCTAATCTAATATGAGACTCGCTTCGCTCATGTGAAAGGTCAATACGCTTTGCTCATGCAAGGTCTGAACACTCATTTTTCTCATGCCTGGCATGAAAGAAGGTCACTTCGCTTATGCGAATGAAGAATACCTTTTTGAGAATCGTGCCTTTGTTGAGGCGTCCAGAAGATCCACCGGCACCTCCACCGGTACCGCCATCTTCATCGTCATCCAAGTCGCCAGCAGCCAACCCAGACAATGCAGTCTGTTTTATTCCGTCGACCCCCATGTTGAGGGAAGGGACAGACATTTTCAAATCTAGGATGCGTTGGTTGAGGTTGTTGCGGTACCGCTTTTCAATGACATTGTGTGTGACTCTGCGAACAACCTTGTCCTTGTCACCACCATCCATGCCTACAATGTCCGTGTTTGCATTGTCCTTCAAGGCAGATGTGGTGTCTGAATCGTCCGAGAGGGCGGCATCCTTTTTGTTCCCAGTGGAGATGGAGGGTACTGCCGCTGCCGAGTTGTCGTCTGAGAGGGGCATGAGGGAGCCTTTCGTGGTTGTGGCTGCCTTGCCCTTTGATGACAAACCCTTCCGCTCCCTCTCCTCCAACATGCGCACCTTCTCGCGCTGCCGCACTTCCTCTCGCTCCTTTGCCTTGAGCTCCTTTGCGGCGCGTTTCGCGGCCGTGGCAGCGCTGGGCGGCCGGCCGCGCTTGCGCTTGAGCGGCGGCTCGTCTGCTTTCGGCGGGGGAAAACGACGAGGCGGCGTCAGCGGCGGGGTGCAGAGGAACAGCAGAGGAACAGCAGAGGAACAGAGGAACAGACGAACAGCAGGAACAGCACGAACAGCACGGACGGAGTGCTCACCGGGATGCGTCATTGGCGACGAGGTCAGCGACGAGAGGTGCTCCGAGCGGCTGCCCGCGTGCAAACCAAAGTGGCTGGTGTCGAGGAGACGAAGGTGCTCGCACAGGAAGCGGCCCTCGCCGTCGAGTGGCTGTCGTTTGATGACGGATGAAAGTCAGTCTCTCTCCGTCGCTCCCTCTCTCTCTCTCTCTCTCTCCGCCACTCCCTCTCTCCCTCTCTCTCTCCGCCACTCCCTCCCCGTCACTCTCTCCGCCACTCACCAGAACAGCTCCGTCCCACTTCGCCGCGAGACCGTCCATTTCCATTTCGCTGTTGTTGCTGCCTCGGAGACAGTGGCAATCTCTTGGCTTGGCGAGAAAAGTGGTCTGATGGATGACGTCATCACAGAACCTGGTCAGACAATTCCAACCAAACTCACGCTCACAAGCAAGAAAAACCACAACAACAATGGCTCACCATATACGCATCTCCATACAAAACATAGCTCACCGGCCACGCAGACATTCCCACACTGCTGACGATCCCAAACTGACTAATGACTTCAAACTGCAGTTCCCAGTTTTCTACCCCTATACCGCACCCAATATTTTTTTCCCTCGCAAAGAGTGTTTTTTTTTGCGCTAAAAGAGGATAAAAAAATCACAATCATCACTTCAGTGAGGAGACACGAGCACGTGCCCCTGTATGGGATGACGGCGAGGATGGAAGCACTCCCAGGACTGGCAATGAGGGTGCAGACGAACGCGGTCGTGATGCCAAACAGAAGGGCATCCATAGAAACGAAATGCATCACATTCACTGCCAACGCGGGAATCATCTTGTTTGCAATGGTCGCCGCGCGGAGCAAGCTGGCGTACCTGATCATACAGAGCCCTATAAAGGGGCTCTGGACTGCATACAGGATCGCAGCTTCGTGGCCCTAGCTGGTCCCAATAGCTGGAATGATGAAAAGATGCGCGACTCAATCGTGTAGATGCTGGACAAAGTGCTAGCATGTACTAAAAGACTGAGGTTGAAAGAGGTGACAAAACTTGGGTTTGTAAATGCGTCCGTCCAATGGAAGTCAATGACAAAAATGACCTGCGCTGCCAAGATGACTCACATGACGGCACACAGTCCTGTAAAAACGGACGGATTGTATCCTAGGGATTCTGACAGGAGAGTTGCGCCTGTCTGGTTGACAAGCCTTGCTCCATTGTTTTTTCACATGGAAATCTACAACGAGAAATCGGAAAACATCGGATTGGTTCTCAAGCGAAGGAAGAAAAGCCACAATGCCCGTAGCAGAAGCCAACACATTCTGCACGGCTCCAGAGTCCAAGTTCTCTGTCATGCTTGACCTTTTTGCAATTGTCCGCTGAGACAGGTGGAGGACTGAGGTGGAGAAGGACGGAGCACTAGAGCTGTTACTTCAGCTGGGTAAGTAACGCGGCTAGCACGCGCGGTGGACGTAGTGGTCTTGGTGATGTGACTGGTTGCGAACGAGGTAACAAAAAATAGAGGTGTCGTACGGAGAAGGAGGAGTTGAACGTAAATCAAGACACCGCAACTGGCCACGACATCAACGACACGAACAAAGGCGGGATCATTCTTGCTAGTGGTAGAGACAAATACAATAGGACCATTGAGGCGCACCGAAAGCAACTGGTGTTAGGGACACCTGTGATGTCGGCGATACTGTACGGGCAACTACCAATTGGAATTCGCGTGCGCGAGGAGAATTGCGCGATTCGATCTGAGATTGGTGCATTGCGGCGCAATCTCTGGCTATGGGACTGGCGAATTCTGGCTTCGTTGGTGAGTCAAGAGGATCACGTTCTGGAATGAGTCAAATTCAGTGTCCAGACGGGATTATTTCAAGAAATTGATTAAAGTGGTAGCGTTGCGACTGATGAGGGGTTCAGTTTGGCTTGAACAAGTCCCGAAACAGGATGGTCAAGGAAACAGGAGATATCCAATCCAGTAAACGCACAAATTAATTCAATATTCTTTTTTGTCACGATTGTTTTCCCTTTGTTGCCGCTGCAGTCTGTCAGCACATGCAGGCCAGCGTCGCGTCGAACGGGTCGAGCGACGCCAACGCGAATAACGCAAAGATTGGCGGAGGCGCAACGGCCACGCGGACGGATGAGCAGATTGTGAGCCAGTTTTACCTGAAAGCTGCGCAGGTGGTGGTTGGGGCCCGCGTGGTGCCGCCTCAGCCTGTTCCGGGCCAGCCGGGCACCTTCACAGCAGGAAACCCAACTGGTAACCCAGCGGGAAAGCGCAACAAGTGGGTACGTATTTAACAACTGTTACTTTCGGTAATGCCTGACGGGCATTCTGGCGACAGTTCAACTTGGACACACTCGAGCTAGAGCCACTCCGCAGCGAGGTTAAGTACTGGCGTGCTCTCGTGCAGCAGACCTTTGTTTCGATGCCAGGCTTGGGCCCTGTTTCAGCGCATGCAAGCGCTGGCAGGCACGCCACAGCCACGTCAACAGCAGCCCCACCCTCCGCACCCGCATCCACCCCCTCGCCGCAACCAAGCATACAGCCCATGATTATCGACATCTATCTCGACTTGCCCACAAGCGAACCCATTCTCGTTCTCAAGGACGAGGCTACGCTGCGAAGGCACAGATTCCCGAAAGACGCGCTGCTCGGACTCGCGCTTGACCCCATCACCGGCACACAATTTGGAGTCAAAAAGAAACGCATCCTGCTCGAATCTTGGCACTTGTCGCTCATGCCCCACTCGCCATCCAACACACCTTCCATCGACGTTGCTGTCATGTACAAACGCATGGTCGCCTTCTTTCGGTCGCTGTACGCTTTTGTCAGGCTTCTGCCCTCATATAAACACTTCAAGCGACATTCTGCATTCCATTCTTCCCAGGCACCCAATCCTTCCTCGAACCCAGCCGTTTCCACGTCGCCGCCTTCGCGACAGTTCCCCAATCAACTTAAAGTTGGATACCGACTCGCCTCATCGCGTGTCATGCCTGTAGATGAGGCTGGATTGGATCAGTTGCACGTTCCTGGCAGGACAGCTGACACCCATTTGGGTATCGCAGAATATTCATTTTCTCCATTAGAGACGACGATTGGGTATGCTTTTTCCTTTCGATGAATTTCAGCCTTGGTTGATGACAGTGGAAGCATTCTTAAACTGAACGCGCTTTGTGGGCTTTGCGAGGCGCCTGCAATGAGAGGACAAGAGATACGGACGCGTGGGTAGAAATAACTGTATTTCAGCAAATCGATTATGAAGTAAGGAGATATTCAATGGTCATTGTTGGAGATGCAGGATTTGAATGAGCGAGACGATTGGGATGACGTATAATCTTTGCGGCTGGCCGACGAGGACTCTATACTCACATGCTCATATTTTTCGTAGAAAACTAAACCTGCATGTCATGTACCGAGTGGAATGTGATTTCTCCATCTCGGATCCCGAGCCACCGCTAATGCAAGCGGGAACTTCTTCAAAATTTGGAACTTCTGCTTCAAGCGGATCTAGCGCCATGATCGCTGGAATGGATCTCGACAATAACTACTACTCTCGCTCCCCACACGATAGCTCGTTCAGCAGTCCCTTCAAGCAACATCGGCAATCTTTTTCAAATCCGTCAGGTGATGAAACTGCTGCTGGTTACACTCCTCCATCATTGAGCAGCAGCCGTCGCGTCAGCGTTCCCATCAGCAGCCGCTCAAACTCAAACTCCGCGGGTCCCTTCGCCGCGAGCCTTTCGCAAAGGCCTAGCCAGACCCTTCTTGGCTCCTCTCCTCGCTCTCTAGGCGCCGCTGGAACGCGGCAAACTCTACCGGGATATCCCATGGCGCGCGCCATGGGGCCTCCCTCCGTGTCGGGCTCGTCGAGCCTCGGGCGCACGCATGGCCTTGCTGTTGTGGCGGGAGCGGGTACTGGAAGCGCGGCGAGTGGGGTATCTCCTGCGTTTACTCTATCTGGATCGTTTCCGAGAAGTTACGGAGCGGCTGGAGCAGGAGCGGGGTCAGCGGCAGGAGGTGGCGGATTTACAGATGCGGTTGCGATGGGGCTTTTTGATGGAGTTCAGGGATTACCGTTTTCTGTGAGTCGGAGGTCGGAGGAGGCGGAGGATGGACGGAGGAGTCAAGGTTTGGATTCAGACCGGAAGAGTTTGGAGGATGTTTTCTTGGGACTAGAGGAGAGTCCGCCATTCAATGTATTTATCAATCGTGATTTGACGAAGGTGAGTTTGTTATATGGGTCTATTCAGTGTTATTAATATCGTCATCCGCAACAGTATCCTCGCTCGGGGACATCCTTGTCGTCCAACCAGTCCGTGGGATCCAACACAAGCCTGTCACATCGTCATTCCATGACATTTCCCCGCTACACTGATCGACCCTTCACAACCACCATTCTCCACGATACCCCAGTAGCAGTTCCAGCACCGCCAGTTTCTCCCTCTTCCTTGACCAGTACAACTGGTGCACTCATTCAAAAGCACGGAAATACGCCACCCCTACGCACCGGACATTCGTTTACCTCCTCCATCACGAACTTGCACCCCTTTGCGACCCATGCTCTCGCCAATACGCAGACGTCTTCTGCTGCTAGCGGATCGTCTCGCTTTCTCTCCTCGCAAAGTCCTCCTCCCTTTGTGACAATGAAGAATTTGAGTCGAACCGGCAGCGATGGAGGGGTCCGGTCGGCCCTGCAGGTGCAACAGGTGCAAGCCGCGACTATCGCAAACGAGTTGGGCGAGTTTCTGAGAGGGGTGGATGGAAAGCGCAAGAGTCTTGTTATAAGGCACAAGTCGAGCAATGGTGGTCTGGACGGGTCCGATGTTTCTTTGACCACAGGCAAGAGGCGAGTGTCGAAGGTGAGACTGCGCAGGATATACGATTCATTTGGCTCACACTTGGGTTTTCTTTGATAGGCTGCTGCACTTGCAAGATACCAGCAGCTGAAAGACTCTTATTCTGAGTTCTCCAACTCGTTAGTGGCAGCCACATCCACCTCGCCAGGATCAGCACCGAAACTTATAGCTAGTAGGGGCTCTACCCCGCCTCCAGTCGTTTTCAGCAACTCTCCTCCCGCCTCAAGTCCAAAGTTGCGGCATATGGCGTCGTTTGACGCGCCCGTTCTTCCATCGCAGGAGCTACTAAGTCGGTCTCCTCCCAAATCAACACCAGGCGGAATAGCTGTCCCACAGTACCGACCTGTTTCGGAAAAAGTACAAATGCGAAAGCCGAGCTCGCTCCAATTTGCAACCGTTTTGAGTACAGTTCTCAGTGAAAGCGGTGGCGATGAATCGTCGTCAGGGGGAAGCACGGGAATTCAAAGTAGTGTTGCAGTTGCTCCATCTGGATCGCCTATTCTAGAAGAGTTTGGTCGAGATCAGAAGCCGCGGCAACCTCCTGGTGCGGTTGCGGTTCCTTCCGTCGTTTTGGCACCTGCCGACCCGAGTACTTGGATGCGATCACGCCCTATCTCAAAAAACGTGTATACTGCAGATAACCCAGCTCGCGTCTCTAGTGGCTTCTTTCCAGCATCTCGCAGTGAGTCGGCTCCTTCAAGCAGCGAAGGGGACCGCAGCATCAGCCCAGCTCTCGCCATCAAGAGTGTGGACTCTCCATTACAGGCGTTAGGAGGCTTGGCATTGATGATCAACTCTTCATCCTTGAGCACCTCGTTACGGTCGGCCTGCAGTGTACCTGGTACTTCACACACCATCGCCACAGCGCCTCTGGCTATTCCTGCTGTGCCTCGCGCCATCAGTGAAGAGCGACCGAATGCGGCTGCCAGCGTTGCGCCCTTGCCCCGAAGGAATAGCAGTGGGGGCCTGTTGGCAGCGGGAACTGGAGCTTCCCCCGTCACCATCAGTGAGAGTGGTGCTGCGAACCGGATTGGGAAACATCTTCCTTTCAATTCGCGGTTTGGGAGTGCGCCTGTTGAAGTGCCGTTTGCTGCGCGACGTAACATTTCTGACCGGGCTCGCGGAGCCATTGACGGTGGGGACGGAGACTGGAACTTGGAGGACGACGACGATTGACGAAGCATTATTAATTATTGACGTGTTCAGAATGTCACATAAAAACCGAATGCTTTACTAACGCCCAAATTATGAAAACTACTTCTTATGCTTCTTCACATCATCTCCTCCTCCAAATAACACATTCATTCCCTCTTTGGCATCTTGAGTCATTATTCGGTTCACAAACGGCATACTTTGTCTATGTTTTCCCAAAGTTGGTTCCACTAGCTCATATTCTTCTTCAGCACGGGAATTTCCGAAAAGAATTCCCATTGCCTCCTTTCCATTTCCACCTCCCATAACTTGCTTGATACTGACACCCTTTTCCTTCCTGTGTGCGTGATGTTCGGCTGTGTCTTCCTGTTCGTCTTCGTATTCGTGGCTGCCACCCATCAGTGCGTTGTACCCTCCTTTCGTTTCGTTTGACAAAATATCTTTCACAAGACTCTTTTTCACAGTCTCGCTGCGCCTGTTAGCTCCAATTCCAGCGGTGTTTGATTGGGTTGTAGTTGAAGGGACGCGATGCTCAGCCTTTTCGTTGGCGCTGGGGGGCCGTGACTTTCTGGGCGATGACGCGTCCAGACTTGCGTCTGCACCTGACTTTTGGCTGGTAGATAGTTTTAAGGTTGGGTGGCGGGGCGGGGCGTAAGATGCAACTTATGGTTATACATTGTCGGAAGTAATCAAAGGAAAGCCTTCTGCATACCTAGAGGACATGACCCAAGCGTCTAGATGTTGGTGAGATAAAGGTGTGCTCACAGTCTTGGCGCCGGATCGGATTGCGGTGGAAAGAAGGGGCGGATCTGCAAGCGAGAATCCTTACAATGGGCGAGTATCCCCGTTCTCTCTCCTGTCAATATGATCCGCTATGGGATGATGATGACAAAGGCGAGGAAGTGAAGGAAGTGAAGGAATTTAATTTCATTTGTTCATTTTGTGGAGAATGGCCGCCAAACCAACGCCACCACCACCACGAAGCGGGGATGCATTTGTGGGACGGGCGCTGACGACCATCTTTATTGCACTGCTGATTGACATTCTGGCCTTTACCATTATTCTTCCGCTGTTTCCGCGCATTCTGGACTATTACAGTACTGTTGACGGGCCCGTTGAGGTGGGCTGTCCATAGAGCAGCAACCAATAGTTACTCACTGACACCCGACAGACCAGCTTCTACCACACAATCCTCGTGCGCGTTCAGGCCTTCCGGGCGCTTATCGGTGGCAGCGGCTCGCGTCTCGACATTGTTCTGTTTGGCGGCTTCATCGGCTCGCTCTTCTCGTTTCTGCAGTTTATTGCAAGTCCCTGGATTGGTTCCCTGTCGGACCGCTATGGACGCAAGAATGTGCTCCTCATTTCGATGGTATCCTGTCCTCATGTTCTCTGTTCTGTTCTCAACAAAGTCCCCTCCAGATCGGAAACGCTCTCTCAATGCTGCTCTGGATCTTCTCTAAATCATTCTTCATCTTTGTTCTCTCGCGCGTCGTCGGGGGGCTCACTGAGGGGAACGTGCAAATGTCAATTGCAATGATTTCTGACATAACAACTCCTGAAACTCGCTCGCGGGGACTTGTACGTGTAATTTTAAATTTTTGCGGATGCGAATGAGGGTGCGGCGAGCCTATTGCGAGTGCGAGTGCGAGTACGAGTACGAGCGAAATTCTCGATGTCGATGGAAAACTCACAGTTACGCTCAGGCCCTTGTAGGAATCGCTTTCTCCTTGGGATTCACTGTTGGACCTCCCATTGGAGCCTACTTTGCTTCTATCGACTTGATAAAGGAGTTTCCGGCCTTGAAGGACTATGGCATCAATTCGTACTCGTCGCCGGCCATTTTCGCCCTCGTTTTGATCATTATCGAAACAGCCTACATGGCAGCATACCTTCCCGAAACGCTGGGCTTCAAAAAGGAGAAGCCGATGACCTCTGCATTTACCCGATCTGCAGCAAAACGTGCCAATCAAGCGAACCTCAACTCGATTGTCGAAAAGAACGAATCCAAAGGGAGAACTGTGTCTGCAAAGGAGCAATCTTCCAAAGAATCCACTGAATCCGCCGTCTTCTTGCTGTCCCTCTTTCATTTCCTGTATCTATTCTTCTTCTCTGGCATGGAATTCACTCTTACTTTCCTCACATACGACCGTTTCAACTTCTCCAACAAGCAGCAAGGTAAATACCTGGCCACGCTTGGAATTGTGGCTGCCCTTGTCCAAGGCGGATATGTGCGACGCTTCGCGCACAAGTACGTGTCAGAAAAGTCGATAATCATACAAGGAATGATCAGCTGCTCGATTGGACTCTTTATTATTGGCAATCTGGCAAAGGGCATGGATATGGGACCGAGGTGGCTTTACATTGGCGCTGTCTTTTTGGCCTTCACGAGCGGGTAAACTCGTGTGTATCATTTGGTTGTGTGTGATTTACACCATGTTCTTGACTTGTGCAGGACTGTTGTCACGACGCTGACTTCGCTGGCGAGCCTCACTATCACTGGAACTAAACCCACCAACGAGCACGAAGAATCGCCCCGGAATATATCAGAGAATCAGGGCAAATATCTAGGCTCGTTCCGGTCCATGGGGCAGTTGTGAGTCGTCTTTAAATGCGTCGATTCCACCTTTGGTTCGCTGATCCAGTTGTTGGGAGACAGAGGGCGAAGTATGGGCCCGCTAGCAGCCTGCTCGGCCTACTGGGTTCTCGGTAGTCCCATTTCGTATACGATCGGGTCGGTCGCAATCGGATGCATTGCGGTTGCAATGCATTTTTTTGTTCCTGACGTTCCCCTACCAAGCAAGAAAAAGAGCGAATGATTGTGCCCCTTGTTGTTTGAATTTGAGCTTGTTCCATTCGTGGAGAAATAAGAGGGGATGGCCTTGGGCTGTACTTTCCATGTTGACGTAATCCAACATTATCGACGGGAGCTATTACCACTGCTTCCACGAGCCCTCCTGGAGCCAGCCTTTTGAAATTGAATCGAATGACTCGAGATCGATTTGTCATCAATGCGACCCTAGAAAAAAGAAAGCCACCAATCCGAAAACGAAGTTGGTAACAAACCACCTTAAAAGCACTGATGTCAACCAAACGACCCGTAATTGCGGTTGACTGCGATGAAGTCATCAGCGCCACTGCTTCGTCCCTCGTTGCCTTCCATAACGAGGTGGACCCTGCAAACCCCATTTCACGATTTGAAAGCTGGGAGCAATGGGGCGGTCCCACGGAGGCCGAGATCAGTGTCAAGGTGCGCCAGTTTTACCAGAGCAATCACTTTTCGGAGCGGATGCAGGTCATTCCCGGCGCAAAAGTGGCGCTCGAGGCCTTGAAGGAACATTACGATCTTGTGGTGGTTACAGCACGGCCAGAATACGTTCAAGAGGAAACGCATAAGTTCCTTGCGGAACACTTTGACGGAATCTTTAAGGAAGTGCACTTTTCGAACCAGTTCTTGACGGACGAGGTTTGTCTTTTGGCGCCAATGGATAGTCATGGTTAACCTGACGCAAAATCCGCAGGAAGCGCTGAAGTTCAAGTCTCGCACAAAGGGACAAATTTGCGATGAGATCGGCGCGAAAGTACTTGTGGATGATACGCTCCACCACATTTTGGAGTGCGGCAACAAGCCAGGTTTCACGGTGTTCCTTTTTGACCATGAAGGAGAGTACGCGTGGAACAAGACGGAGGACGAGCTTCCGACAAGCGCAGTGCGCGTGCATCAGTGGAGTGAGATTGTGGATGCTTTGATTCCGCCCAGGGTCTAGTAATCCATTTACTAGAGAAGGAGACGTAACCGAGGAGGACTGCATATTTATTCTCAGTACATTCGAATAAATTCCCAGATTCACGCAGATGGCATATTTCCCCAACTGCATTCTCCACTCGAGCTTTGCCACAGCTCTGTCTGTAATGGGAGAATGCGGCCGAGAAGCGGAAAAGACGGGGGAGAGGCGGAAGAGGTGTTAAAATTCCTTCGCGCGCGAGATACTGAAGGGGAGCGATCGGAACCACGACGATGCCGAACGACGACGCCGCAGCAGCCGCGGACGCGAAACCCGTCCTCGCCGTCGACATGGACGAAGTGCTGTGCGGCACCTGTCAAGCGATGGTGGACTTCCACAACGGACACTACGCCACGCGGCTCCGAGTCTCGGACTTCAGCAGTTATTGCTACGAGGACGTCTGGGGCGGGACGCGCGAGGAGGCCATCGCCAAAGTGCGCGAGTTTTATGCCAGCGACCACTTCAGCGAGCGGATGCAGCGCATCCCAGGTGCGGCGCGGAGCCTTGTTGTGAGCGTGCAGCAAGGTGGTGGGCTGATCGCGTTGCTTCCGCAGGCGCACTAGAGGCGCTCACCATGCTGAAGAACAAGTATGATTTGGTGATTGTGACGGCGCGACAAGAGTTTGTGAAGCCAGACACGCACAAGTTGAGTGTTTCGGGTGTGCGTTTGCCAAGCTCTGAAGCTTGACCGCGGCAATTCAGATTCGTGGATGATAACTATCCTGGAATCTTTAAGGAGATTCATTTTGCAAACCATTTCCTGACTGCCGAGGTGGGGCCGCTTGTGGGATGGTGTGCATTGCGTGTTTCTCAACGCCCGACACACGCGGCACCAACACAGGAAGAAAAAAGGATGGTGTCCAAGTCGAAATCGGACCTGCTCCACGAAGTGGGTTCAGATATCTTGATCGACGATTCGTTGCACCACGCGTTCGAGTGCGCATCCAAGGGGAAGCGAGTGTTTCTGTTCGATCATGAAGGTTGTTATCCTTGGTTAGTTACTTATGCTGTTGTTTATTTTTTGTTTATTCTCCATGCGCATGACCTCCTTTCGTGTGTGACAGGAACAAGCTGCCGGAGGACACATCGTTGCCTGACAATGTAACGCGAGTCCATGAATGGAAGGACATTGTAACCGCACTCATGTAGCCAGGATAATTTTGTATTTTCGTAAAGCGGACGGGGGGGTGTCGGATTGGGGGCTCTTCTTCATCACGCTTCTGAAAGACGTGAAATAAGATGGAGGATCGGATACAATCTTTTTTGTTACAGTTTAAGCAGTAGTTGGAACAGTGTTGATTTTCGTTTTTCTGCCAGCGTCAAACCAACCCGCAAAGGTGAGCGCTGCTCAACTGTCGCTATTCCTTGCGAATGATCTGAGTGGCTGGGAACTGGGTGTCATGTGCAGTTGTCTGTATTGCCGTAAATGTGGGGCGGGGCGAACAATGGCTGACAGGGACTGTCATTGGGAAGGGAGTGACTGAGAGAGGGGGCTGGCCACCCATCCATTCTCCACCCTTCAGCCCAACCTATGATCCCATCTTACACCCTGTCTCTTCTCCAGATGCTGTTCTTGCGTACGCTCGCCCCTCGCGTCCGGGTTCTCTCGCGCGCCAACGCCAACACCCGTCTCGCCTCCACCGCCTCAACCATCTCGCAGTCGTCATCGCTCAACGCCGCGTTCCTCGCGAAAAGTGCAGCTGTTTCGCTGGTCGCCGGCGTCGGTCTCGCCGCCATCGTCCCCGATAACGCATTTGACGCGCTCCTTCCAAAGGGCGCCGAAGCCTTCGATCTCATCGAGAACGGCGCGCACGCTCCCGCAATGGACTGGGACCACAAGGCCTGGAACAAGACCTTCGACCATGATGCGTGCGTATTGTTTATTCTTCAAATCCAACGTCAGGCCCGATCGCGTCAGGGTGTGCGACGATGGAAATTACCATAGGAACTGCTTTTACGAAGGAAGATTTGAGGGTGGTTGAAAGAAGGGTGTGTCTGTTCGGATCATGGTGGTGGTTGGATGAGATGCTAGATCAGATCGTGGTCCCGATAGGATCTGTTACACCTGCGTCTCCTCAACTGATTGCAACCTTAAAATCAAAAAAATGATTTAGTATCCGTCGCGGTTACCAAGTATACCGTGAGGTCTGCGCCGCCTGCCACTCGATGCGGCTGGTCTCATGGCGCAACTTGATCGGTGTCTCGCACACTGATGCCGAGGTGAAAGCTATGGCTGCCGAATACGAATACCAGGATGGACCGGACGACAAGGGAGAGATGTTTATGAGACCTGGCAAGGTATGTGGAAAGAAATTCCTGTTCCGAGACGATGAAGTAGCTGAAGGAAGTATGTGGCAGTTGAGGGATGGAGGCATTTGGAGCTGAGGTAGTAGCGTGGGGATATGTCAATGTTTACTGTGGGTGATCTTGCTGGTCGGACGAGTGGCTTCCTCATCGTCATCATTGTTTCAGTATTGCGCGAGACTAATTGACATCACAGCCCTCGGATAGACTCCCTGCCCCCTACGCCAACGAGGAGGCTGCCCGTGCCGCCAACGGTGGTGCCCTGCCCCCTGACTTGTCTTGCATCGTCAAGGCCCGCCACGGCGAGGAAGACTACATCTTCAACCTTCTCCTGGGATACACTGAACCTCCTGCTGGTCTCGAGATCCGTGAGGGTTTGCACTTCAACCGCTATTTCCCCGGTGGAGCCATCAGCATGGCGCGTGCCCTGTACGACGAAGTCGTGGACTACGAAGACGGAACTCCCAACAATGCATCCCAGTTGGCCAAGGATGTGACCACCTTCTTGACATGGGCCAGTTACCCGGAGCACGACCAGCGCAAGCTGATGGGTTTCAAGGCGATTGCAATCAGCGCCCTGTTGTTTGGTATCTCCATCTGGTACAAGAGATTCAAGTGGGCTCCCATCAAGACGAGACAGATTGTGTACAAGGCTCCCAAGGTATGTTCTCTTGATTCTTTCGGAATTCCTTCTTTACTGACGTACGTGTTACTCTATTTCAAACAATCAGGTTCGTGAGGTTTAATCGGATTACTGTATCTCTCTTGCTACGGGAACTCTTTTCGTCTCTTTTTTTCTCTTTCTGTTTGCCAAATTGGAGAGTGAAGGGCTCAAACACGGTCTCCTAATCCCAATCCCAAGATAAAACGATTCAAACTCCATCATTGATCATCTGAATTCAGGTCGAACCACTCTGATTTATTTTGTTTAAAAAAGTGCAGGAACGAATGAAAACCGCAAACTTGAGAGGAAAGAAGTGCAGCAAACAGATCCCGATCGCGGAGTCCACCAATATTGATGTCTTCACAGACCTGCGTGAGAATCACAACAACCGCCCTCCAGAAGGTGTCCAAGGCCTCACACAACGAAAGGAAACGCGTCGTCTGGCGAAAAATAGACCTTCTTTACTGTGCGTCCGTGTATGTTTTAGATTCCGAGCTGTATCTCTCACCCTGCGCAGCGACGGTGGCGATCAAGTGTTTTGGCAGGAGGTTTGATATTGGAACGCTCACGCCAGGACCAAGGGTATCTCAATTGTTTGGTATGTTGAATGGTTGAAGGGGAAGGCATTCCCGATAACAAGACGCGTAATTGCGGCATCTTTCCAATATCCAATATGGCGACATTTTCGAAGGATTGTTCGCCCAAGCCTTTTCAGCTGGAGAAGTAAGACACGCATTGTAACTTAAAAGTACAGGAAGTCCCTGCACATTATTTTTGAACGCTAAGAGTTGAATGTTTGTCTTTCTATTGTACATAGACTCCGCCGAAGTGTATAGTGAACGCACCGTCCACCAGTTTGATATATTGTTTCTATGGTGGAAGAAAGTTACCGGCAGCCTATTGCAACATTTAAATTGCATAAGTGAAATGGCTCTTGTCGTCGTCGTCATAGTGCCTTGAGTGCATTTCCTAACTTTTCACAATTCAGTTTTCCTGTAGGAATGAACATGGTTCGTTGCGCTCCTATTCTCACCATCTCAGCCATCTCACCCACCGAATGCGCTTTCACCATGAATCCATGGACCTCTGTGACGTAGCTTCAAGACGAAAACAGTCAGGAGGATGCCGTGGTGACTTGGGCGGACCAGCAAAACATCAACCAGTTTGCCAAGCTCAACACGAAAATGAGCGATTTAGAGGAAGTCTACGAGGACAAGAAGGTGCGTTGCATTCGCACTGTGGGAAGATTCCGTTGCCATGCAGCATTGGAGACTGACGACCCCTCCCGCTTCGTGTGGGTCAAAACAGAAGGAACGCGAGTATTTGGAGGATCTGGAGCAAGAGCTTGAGCTCGCGGACGAGGACGAGCCCGTGCGATACCGCATCGGAGACGCTTTTATTCACATGTCGCTGGTGCGTATTCGGACTGAAGGGCTTTCCACCCCATCCCCTCCCCAAACTCACCTCAACTCTTGCGAAAACTAGGAAGGAGCGCAGGAGCGGCTCATAAAGGATAGGGAGGAAATTGTTGGCGAGATCGATGGCCTCAAGAGCGAGATGGATGGCTTAGCCACGGAGATGGAGGCTCTCAAGAAGGTGCTCTACGCACGCTTTGGTAAATCAATCAATCTGGAAAAGTAACATGTTTTGATTTTGTTTTTGTTGTGAGAAATGGCGTCGTCCTTCGTCCAGCAGGTATTTGCGCATCCTGGATCGAAGTGGATCTTCCTTGGCTGGAGCGGATTCATTGCGGAGAATCTTCTCCTGAGCGAGAACCGGGAGCAGCTTGTTGCGCGCGTTGGCGAGGACCAGTACCGCGCCGCATATGGCACCCTGTCGACGCTGGCATGCTCGTCGATCGTCTACGGCTTCGTTGTGCACGGGTTCAGGACGGGGCCCACCGTGGCCCCGGTCCCGGTGCGCGGGGCTGCCTTTGCCGTCCAGGCGCTTGGGTTGGCGATGCTCGCGTCATCAGCGCTGCCCAAGCTGCAGGTGCCGGTCTCCGTCGCCCGTTCCCCAGCTTCTTCGTCTGCACCAAGCAGCCCCGCTCCAGTCCCACAACCGACTCTGAAGCTGCTGTGTCCCGTCGATTTTGCACATGCGAGAAACGCGGAACCAAACGAGATGGGTCTGAAGCGCATCACTCGGCATCCACAGCTGTTTGCGCTTGGACTCACAGCTCTTGGCACCGCGCTTTCCACATCCTTTCTCACAACGCGGATACTATGCGGGTTTCCGATTGTCTTTGCTGTTATCGGTGGAGCCCATCAAGATGTGCGGTTTTTGAGAAGTGGCTCGTATTCGCACGATTATGTCGACAGCACGAGTCTGATGCCATTTGTAGCCCTTATGACAGGAAATCAAAAATGGAGCGATTTGGCGAGCGAGATCAAGTGGGTAAATGTCTCGTTAGGCGTGTTGGTTGCGGGAATGCTTGCGCGCCGAAGAATGGTTCTTGCAAAGTCACCATTCATCTCATCAAATAAATGAGATAACGCCCTGAATTTTGTGTTGACTTTCCAAGTATATTCACAGTCGCGCATATAGAGGGAATGGCCTGTCGCCGAGCGTAGAATAAACGAGCTTGTGGCGGGTCAGCCGCAAATTTTGCGATCGCTGGTCATGAGCAAGACGACGGCTTTCATGCTGGAGAGAATACAATTTCGTTTTATAGCCTGAGACACATCAATTTGACACAGGGAAGGGAACGATTGGTGGGCGGGGATTAGGAACAGATTTCGACTACAAAAAGATACGACCGTGATGAGCGAAGCCTTCACCGTTGCGCCGCTTCCGGACGTGGACGGCACGAAGCAACTGGATGCGCGGTTTGGCAGAGTGGTTGTGGGAATGAGCGCGCGCGAGGCGGCGGCGTTGGACCCGAGTTCGGCGGAGGCCGAGGCACTCCGCAGACTGCTGTTCACCCACTCGCTCCTGCTCTTCAAGGGCGGATTCGGTGCGAGTTTGCTGCTGTGCATTTGTGTTTAATCCAGCCCGGGTGCGCCGAAAGGGAGCCACCCACCCGTGCGGAGGAAGCGTTGGGGTCGCTAATCCACATCCCCCTACAGTCCCACCCCAGGACCAACTGGCTGTAACACGCCTCTTTGATCCTACCGCGCCTGGTGTATACGGACATGAGAGCAACCATAACAAGCATCAACAATCTGTCTTGCATCCAGGTGAACAGGTCCTCGCGCCACCCCCCAACCTTACGTGCTAACCCACGCGTTGGCAATCCAGACCTGAAAACTTGTCCATCCGTGCCTCAAGTATGTAGAAATTCGTATGCATTGCCTATTGAGCTTATCTTTGGATATCCAGGTCCAAGTGATAGGAAATGGCTTCGTTGCCGAGCACGAGGGTCTGAAAGATATCACGTTGCGCCACCCGCACCATAAAACTTTCCACCGCGACCCTGTTTCGCAAGAAGACGAGGACAGAGGAATCACACGTTTCTACCGCTGGCACATTGATTCGGCGTTGTACGACCTCTGCACACCGATCGCCACCACTTTACAGGCGGTGTCAGTGCCCAAAGGTCCTAAGCAGGTTGCCCGCTATGACGATGGATCAGGCGACGAGGTCTCTGTCCCTTTGGGAGGAACTACGTGTAAGTGTGTCTTATTGACATCAGCGACGCGAGCGACGTGGCCGTACGTGGCCTGGTTATTCGAGCAGAAAAAAAAGCGCGATTCTGTCGTTGCGTTCGTAATTGGAACAGTCGACTTGCATTTGCTGACGAAACTGCGACAGTCATTTCTGGAGCCAAAGCATTCGACATCTTACCACCGCATCTCAAGTCGCTTGCCGTACGCACGAAGATAAAGTACGCGCCGCACCCTTACGTATGGATGAGCTCGGCCAAGGCGCGTCCAGATGGGCTTGGAATGTATAGTGAGGGAAAGGAGTTGCCCCTCACAGACCTGCCCCCCTGGACTGAGGAGAAAATCAAGTTGTTGCCTATGACCTGGAAAAATCCTGCAACATGCAATCTTCATTTGCAGGTCCATCCATCTGCCATCATGGAGATTCATGTGGAACCGGTTCCTGCAGACGCTGCTTTCACCTCTGAGGATATCTTCCCCGCTGGTACCATCATTACTGACCTGGGTGAGGCACGTGAGTTTGTTCGTCGGCTGCAACGACCCGCGATCGCTCCAGAATATGTTTACGCGCACGATTGGGAGGAAGGAGATTTTGTTATCTTTCATAACCGTGGCGTGCTCCACTCCGTAGTGGGTGCTTTCAAGCCAGACCAGGTGCGCATTTTTCATCAGTGTAATTTGGCCAGTTCGACCGATCCTGTCGGGCCTTCGACAGAGGATGTCACGACTTTTTGCTGATTTTGGAACCTGTTATTGTTTCGGTTTTGGATCGGACAAAAAAATAAATCAAATGCTTTCATCATGCAGTTTATTACGTTTGTGAATGCAGTACAAAAAGGCTTAAGTTCGAAAGGAAGTAACAATGCGAAGCCTGCCCCGCACGTTTCACCACAATGAATCAAGGTGAAGTTACTGATGCAAAAATCATCATTGACCAATGGGAGCTGCGTTTGGGGCTTGTTTCGGTGCTTTCGGAGTTGCTGATGCTCCTGCCGCTTCTCCAGTAAAAATTGCTGGCGCAGCATTAACCGCACTGATAGCGTTCTGGTAAATTGCTGGCGGTGCGTTTACACCTCCAATCGGGGCGGCATTGGGGTTCATTCCTTGCGCTACTGCTCCTCCATCGCCTACTTTAGCAGCTCCACTTTCCCCGGCGACAGGAATAGCTGGTTTGACTGTCTTTCCTCCCGTGGCGATTGGAGTTTGAGATCCTCCCGCACCTCCACCAACTTGAGGGATAATGGGCTTCGCTGTCGCGTTCACTGTAGCAACTTTCGTGTTTCCCACAGTCTTTCCGCCCACGGGAACAGGTGGGATATTGATCATGTTTCCAGCTCCAGTGTTGCCAACAGTTCCCTTGTTGATGCCACCTGTGATGCCACCTGTTGTTCCAATGCGACCGGTTGTGCCGATTGTCCCAGAGACGCCTGTGATACCCGTATTGAGGGTTGTAGCGCCTGTCCCTCCACCCGTAAGAACCTTGCTGCCTCCAGTGAGAACCGTGTTGCCACCTGTGAGGACAGTATTTCCACCAGTGAGACCAGTGTTGCCACCAGTGAGAACAGGGTTGCCACCAGTGAGAACAGTGTTGCCACCAGTGAGGACAGTGTTTCCTCCTGTGAGGAAGATAGGGATCGTCTGCACCTCGATAATAGGGATAGTCTCTTCAACTATAAAGATTTGGCGCTTATCAATGGGTGCTGCGAGTGTCACGGTGCCTGTGAGGACTAACAATGCTGCTGCCGTGAGCCTTCGAGTTGCAGGTCGCATTCCGGTCTCCACAATTGATAATGACAAAAGAGTGCTACTGGGAGCGCCGGGTGGGGTCTTTTTTATGATTTCATCAGTGTTTCATCGACGCCGTCATAATGATTTATCAACAAAATTTATTAATGAAACCAACCAACATGAAAGAATGAGTTCATCTTGCTCACTTGACGTCAGTGATGCAGCTCTCGGTTGGGCGGCCGTCAGTGCGATAGTTGTTCAATAGCTCTGGGAACCTTGCAAGTCATTAATATACGCTCCTTGAATGGGAGGGCAGTGAGAATGTGAATGTTGTAGGGATGTGGCTGGTTTGGCTGATTCAGTGGCAACGCGTTTAACGACGGACAAAACAACGGAATGGACGCCGTCTTCCTTCCCTCTGACGCGGAGCTTGCGGCCTCGCTCGCTCAGCTGAAGACGCAGGTGGCGTCGAATGCATCTACTGCGGACGCCAACCTGAGCGAGGGTCTGCTGAAGCGGGCCCTGTGGGCGAAGCACAACGACGTCAAGGCGTCCGAGCGACTGCTGGGCGCCTACTCGGACTGGCACACGAGGACGCTCGGCTCGCCGTCCATGCGGCTCTCCATTGTCCACGTACACGCTTTCCTGCTGACGGGCATTCTCGAGGTCCTGCCAAACGTGAAGGATCGCGATGGACTGCCGATTGTCTACATGCGCCCGAACAGCTACTTGCCCGGTGTGATTCCTTGGCAGCATGTTGTGAATGCTCTGGTATATCTGCTTGAATTCTTGACCACAACCGACGAGACCGCCGCCAAGGTTTGGGTCGATATCACTGATTACGTGCGGCCCCATTGAAGCATTGACAAATTAGTATGGATTCACCTTTATTTGCGACATGAAAGACTGGGGCTGGAGCAACTTTGGAACCAGCTACGCTGCAAATTTCTTTGCGATCTTGTCAGGCCGGTTCCCCGTCCGAATTCGAAAGTTTATTTTGGTGAACCCACCATCCATTTTCCCTTTAGTTTGGAAGGTAATGAGAGCTTGCATTGTTTAGCATCACCTCATTGCTTGTCCAGATAATCAAGCCAATGATGGGAGCAGAGTTGGCCTCCAAGTTTCAGTTCACAACCTCAGCTCAAATTGACTCCTTGGTGGAGCTAAAGAATTTGCCTGTAGAGATTGGAGGCACACATGATTCAGTTGATATGGCAGATTTTGTGAAGGCTCAATACGCAAATGAAGGAATTCAATATGAGGACTTTAGTGTTAATGCTATTGAGTGGAAGAAATACAAGATCACTGGACTGAAAGGGATGTAAAAAGAATGAAAGCTTGGATAAATAAACAATTATGACACAAAAAACTGTAGGGTTCGTTATGCTGACCAGCAAAAATGCGTTCCAAGTTGGGACCAACTTACAGAGAATTAAGATCACATGCTTGGATAGATGTTGGGAAGCTAGTGCAAGGGCTTCAGGATTAGGGTTAGAACTAGCCTAGGACTAAGGCTAGGGTTAGGGG
>MU614913.1:0-27835 GCA_025201725.1 Chytriomyces sp. MP71 | reverse complement strand
GGGGGGCTCACAACATTCCCGCAGAAAGCATGTCATTGGCGAGGCCACGCTTCGCCTTTTTCTTCTCCTTCTGTGAAGAGCTGCCAGAAAAGATGCTGTTACTGCCACGTGTCGACTTAGCAGGTGTCGATGGAGTCCACAGCGTGGAAGCTCCAGCCGACGTGGCTGAATCAATGCTTTCTCGTCGAAGCGAGGGAGTCCAATGTTGCCGATTTTGTTCGACCTGGATATGTGCAAACATCATTTGCCGATTCTCTGCATATATAGCGTCGTTGGACTCGTATCGCTTGTATTCGTCTGACGCGCTCGAGTGAGTCCCTGACGGCCGGCGACGGTCTCCACCATACATGATGGGTTGCGGCAATTCTTCGTGAAGGAATTCATATGACTGCGGGTACGCTTGTGGAAGTTGTTGGGTATGTGGAACGTGGTGCCCACGGCTTTCACCGCGCGAGGGAAAGACGTATGCGCCTTGTCCCTGCCTCAATGGGGAATGGGAATGCACCATGTCGGCGACATGCGGCTGGTGTACAAGCCTTGGGGACCGCGATCCAAGGGAAGATGATGGCGTGGATCGGAAGACAGGTGAATCATGGAAAATGCGTTGAGGGGATGAGTGGACGGTGTGCGTCGGGAATCGGTCCTCGATAGAAATTGGGGCTGGATGAAGGCCCGCATTGCTGTATCCCTTGGGCGCAAGGATGGGTTTCGCAATAGCAGAGTTAATCGATTCGATCCATATCTTCTTCAGTGCGTGGCTGGCAGCGCTGAATCGCAGTGTCTTGACCCCGTTTTGAGCCTTGGACGAGTGGCCGGAAACTTCGAAGCCGTTTGGGAGCCAGGACAAGTCATAAACATGCGCAATTGCAGGAGGATTCAGGTTGAAAGATTCGATTGGCAACGCCGAAGGATCGGTGGTGAGAAACAAGTACAACGTTCCCCGGTAGTTGACCATGAACCGGCGCTCGAGCATGCATGGATCCTCGCAAGTGCACAAATTGAGGAATCCAGAGATGGCATTGAAACCCGTCGATGTGAGAGCAGCCAACCGCGGAAGGGAATCGTCAGACACTGCCGAATGAATGCTCAGTGGCTGTACCATGGGGAGCAAATGTCTCACCGTCACAGTTACTTCGAGTAACAGAGTCCAGAGCGGCATCAAGGTCTCCCAGCATGGAGTCGAAGGCTGTCATAGTGTACAGTACCTCGATGGTTGAGACAAGGGGTTATGGAAGGAAAATGGCTGAAATGAGTTGCCTTGAATTGAACCCTTGAAAACATCATCGTTTCATCGAAGATAAAGTTCAGTCTGGTGCTGCGCCACCCTGGACATAACAAGTCGGCCTTCGCAACGCCTAAGAAGTTATCAAGAAGAACCAGGTGTTCATTCAGACTGCACTGGAGTCTCTCTTCGCCATGCCTTCCCACGTGAGAAAGCACTGGCGACCACGTCCAAAAGAATTGAAACTTATTACATAGCATTTATTGCGAAGAAGTTGGCATCAAGGACTTCAGGTAGACTGGAAATTGTATCACAGACTTGATGGCATCGGAGGATTATTGACGCGTTTGGACCGCTTCGTAGCTAAATGTTGAAGTTGCTGCTTTGTTCCTACCATACGGATCAAAGTTGACCAACGTGTCCAGATGTGGTTGTCTCGTGGATCTTTGTATACAGTTCCCATTGGGAGTGATATGAGGTATTTAGAACGGAAGGTTGTGGATGGAACAACACACTTCTTTTAGTTTTTACAATTAAACAAGAAAATAAGTTTTTGGAAATAAACGTTGAATTGGATGAAAATAATTCGAAACACAGTTTTCCTAACAGGTTACTGTGATCGCCCATTGATTCCAAAGCCATTTCGGTCATCTTTCAAAGTTGACTATTTTAATTAGTCTCCGCAGTGGAGACTGTGACAATTGAAAATCAGGAGTGTACTTTTCTGTGAGGGAAGAGTGTGGGGCGCGACACGGGGATAGTTTATACTGTCTTATAGATTACTACCCGTATCCAGATACGTAGTATCTTAATGCATAAATAATTCTTAGATTATTTACATGCGGGCCATTATCTTTGTTTTAGTTTATTTTTATAAGCGTCATACGGTCATTATCATAATATCTATTATATTTATATAGGGTCTTTATATCATAATATCTCTTATATTATTGAAAGATGTCTAAAATACCAATATGTCAGATAAAGGGTGGGTCCAAAAAAAAACGTGGCGGAAACACGTTATAGAAAAGTCGCAGCCATCGCAGCCTTCAAATTGATTAATGGCAAATTCCATTCCATGCTCTTGAGGAAGTTTCCATATACAAACTTGACACCTTCTAATTCTCCTGCTTTTCCGAAGATCTCGCCGCCTGGAATTCCCGCGCTTACGGGGGACAAGAGACTGTTTTTTGAGGATGACGCTGTAGATGCCCCCGAGTTCCGGAATGGGGGACGCGTGGGGTCGGAGTATGCTTCGGAGATTACTTCTAAGCCGCGACGCAGGTTCACATCGGATACCCTGTAATAGTGCTGGAACGAGGAGGCGCCTTGGTCAGAGAAGAGGCGGGCCATGCAGACTGGGCGAAAGAATTGATTGGGAGGTTGAGCAGGTTGATACGATTGCTG
This sequence comes from Chytriomyces sp. MP71, assembly GCA_025201725.1. NCBI lineage: Eukaryota > Fungi > Chytridiomycota > Chytridiomycetes > Chytridiales > Chytriomycetaceae > Chytriomyces > Chytriomyces sp. MP71. The sequence continues at coordinate 25,206 of MU614913.1, read as the reverse complement.
GTCCTGCAACAAGTGTTGCTGAGACAATTGCATCCGTCGAAACTGGTGAGCTGCGACACCCTGGCTTGCCCCCCCTTTCGCCCTGGATAAAAGGCGCGAGGTTGTTGGCCTAAAGGCGCGAAATGACGTCGACGGTCGCTGGACTGTCACAACACCGAATGAATTGACAATCAATATTTGGTTCACGATGCTGATGTAAGTTTTACTCACGTTGCTGTTTTGGCCGAAGTTGCATTGAATTGCACTGTCTAATACACGAACCGCGAAGTTCGAGTCGCTCGACGAGGTGACGTATTCATCGAGAAAGTCTGTATATTCCTCCGGTCGACTAGTTCGTCCTGAATTAAATTGCGAATATGCGCAATCCATTGTGTTTTGTCGACCTTAGTTGAGGCCAGAAGACCCCCATTGCATTGCACATGCGGTGTGGTCAAGGTCATAACCGTTACAAGACGAAGGAAAACTGGAAATAGCTCAGGTGCACTTTTTGGTCTGATCCGCGATCTCCACAGTAAGTGGGGCCACTTGCACCTATCAACCGAAGTCAACAGCACAGATTCTTGTGAAAGCCAAATCTCGTCCAACGCAGGTTCTGTTCGATTCGATGAGACGAACATGGCCATTTCTTTGTGCTCGGGCGACAGGATAAAGAAGCAGCGTTCCAACGAGACGATGGCGTCACCCTCGCTGCTGAGCGTCGCAATGTCGAGATGGCCCGTAATGCATTCCCGCGTGAGAAGTTCCGCAACGGTTACCGGGGTTGTGGATGTTGACGGAAACCGAGGGTCTGGGAAAGTGAGATTGAACAGAGTGTGCGGGGCAAAGCCTTCACACCCGGATCAGTAAACCCACCCTTCGTGACGGGCAACTTACCTCTAACTCCTCCAAGCTTATGTCCAAATCGCGCATGAGCTGCTCCACGTTGAAGCCGGACATGCGGGGAGGTGGCTCGAGATTAATTCCTGGGCTTGCACTTCACCTCCTCTACCAGACGTTTATTATCGGTACATCTAACTAGAACACAACATTCTATTCCATCCTTATCTTACACTTGGTTCAAAATAATCCTGAAGCTACCATTTGTGCCTGCAGAAGTGCAGACTGCTTTTTCTTTTTCCCCTCCGACGAAGCAATGCTTCTTGATCGATCCACCACAGAAGCAGGGGGAACAAAACTGGCGGTTACCGGAACTTCCCCGGAATAGTTACTGCTGACACTGTGGCGCGAAGGGGATCTGTAACTTTCTGAACCCCGACGCGCATGCACCTCCGTCCGCGGCGACGGCTGTACTGACGCCACTTCTATCTGTGGCTGTTGAATGGTATCTGGAAAGGGAATGGGTGGCAATGTGCGATACCGCAGGAACGCGGCCGATTCTTGCCTCCTTGCCTCCGCCTTTGCAGCCTCTTTCTTAACCTGCATTTCTGGAGAAATGATGGGAGCATACGGATATCGCCTGGAGGTTTCGCCAGAGGCAATAGAGGGGCGTGCAAGCGAGTTTCGCTGAGAGGCTGGAGAGCCTGGCAACGACACTGGGATCGCGGCAACATTGAGGCTGTAAGCGCCATTACCATGCTCTGAATATGCGTCGAGCAAGTCGTCCCCAGGCTCTCCGTTCTCGGAATAAGCGTCCAACACGCTCTCTGTGGAGTCTTCCCCTATGGCTGCACGGTAAAGCTCCACGACACTGTCGGCCGCCGCCTCGTTCGTCCACTTTAAGCTTTTTGCAGCATCGGAGTAGTCGCTGAGCAGGTCATCGTACTCGTTGCTCGCTGCGGTTAGGGACCATTGTCAGCTTCCAGTCATTCCGGGCTCGCCCATCGTCGTCGCACCTTCTTTCACAGGGAACTGGTTCAGGGTCTCGTCGAGCTCAAGTAGGAGGTGGTTTAACCGTTGGTCTGGACGTGGAACGGGTGCCATTGTGGGTGTTTCGCACGGAGATGGTTGCCCTGACCAGATGACCAAATTGGAGAACCGGATTTAATCATAAACAATCCTTGAACTTCAAGCAAAACAGTCTAATTAGAACATATCCATATCAATCGTGCTCTGTCCACGCAGCATGTTGGCAGTACTTTTCTTCCGCTTCACCTCAGAAGCAGGCTTTTCAGAGGCAGGCGTCTGCGCCTTGCTCTGACTCTTTGACCGGCCACCACCAAACCAGCCTCCACCCGTGCTCTTGGTTGACTTGCTGGATTTCTGCGAGCTAATCGAAGCCACGTCGCTCTTGTCTTTGGCCGGCACAGAAGGAAGTTCGCTCGACGCGATAGAAGGGGTTATAGGCGACGCAAGGGACGATGAGAGCGGCTGTTGATATGCCTCTCTTGCGAGAACTTGGTTCGCAAGGACTTGCTGTTGCAGTTCCTGTCATTGACACAACCACATGGATTAGGAAAGTCACAAAAGTTCGGAAAGGAAAAAAGCTCACAAGTTTCGCGCGTTCCAATTGTTCTCTCAAGGCTGACACTTCGTTCGCCTCAGCCGAGCGCGCTGTGGCGAACGAGACCTCGTCGGGGCTAGGTTGCCGATCGTAATAGCTTGACGCAGTTGTCGCGACAGAGTCTCTGCGGAAACCATTGGGGTCAAAGGCGGTGGTAGGGGAAGAGAGTTGTTGGGGGCTCGTGGGTGTAGGCGGCATGTGGAAGGACTGATAGTCGCGTACGTGATGCTGCGGAGGTGTAGGAGGCAATTGCTGTTGTCTAAACGACTGCTGTAAAGAAGGCGGTGGTGCGGGCACGGATACTGGGGCTGCGAGGGGCGGAGGCGTTTGAATTGGGGCCAAGGGGACCACTGGAGTGGGGGCCGCTTGGAGCGGCGCCGCAGCCTGCCCATCATCCAATGTGAGCGCAACGCACGAGATCATCCCATCCACATGAAACGTACCACTTCCTCGGCGGCGTCATCATCGTACTGACTCAAGATATCAAAGCCATCGTCGTCCTCCTCCGCCGCTTGCGCAGAGGGTCTGTTTATAATGGCGCTCTTGCCCGCAAGTGGAAGTGGAACCGCCGGCACTTCGGGTCGCTCAGCTGGAGGGAGCTTCAGTGACACATCCGAGCAACCCTCCCGATCACACCACAGCTCACCATCGTCCCCAAACTCGAGCAGGGTCGCATCAAGATCCTTGAGCAGCATGCTCATACGAGAGGGCGTCATCCTGCAGTGGAGTGTGTGACGGCTGGATGGGAAGAGGCACGGGCTTGATGAAGTTTATCCAATTTGACACTTCCTACTTGATTTGCATCGCGCGCCACTGTGCGTCATGCCTTTCTTCTCTGTCCCACGCCATACACCGCAACACGACATCAGTTTATTCTATTCACACTTGTAAGATACAGTTTAAAACATGTCCAAGTCAATCGTGGTCTGAGCACGCAGCATCCTGGCCGTGGCCTTCTCCTTTGGCGATTTGGGTGAGGGCGCCGGCGCCTTGCTGCTTGCCTTGCTGCTCTGACTGTTGGAGCGACCAAACCAACCACTACTCTTGCCCGATTTGTCTGAAGAAACAGACACAGTGTCACTCTTGTCCTTTGTCGGTGTCGACGAAAATCCTTGAGAAGGAGTAGCAGGGGAGACGGGCGTCACAATAGTTGGCCCGGGAGTAGGTGATACATAAGAGGCCGTCACCAAAGTTGCCTGTGCTTGTCGCAGCGAGTGGTTGGCAAGGCTTTCTTTGTACAGTTCCTGTTCAAAAGGACGATCAGCTATTCGAGAGGTTGTCCTAAAAGACAAACAAAACTCACGAATTTGGCACGTTCCAGCTGTTCTCTCAACACCGCCACATCTACCGACTCCGCAGGACGGGCTGTCGAAGAAGGCCTTGAGTCCGGACTAGAGTTGTTCTGAGCTACTGGTTCTACAGATTCCGACCCCGCAACTTGACAAGCGTTGGCAGCTTGCGTTGAAAGCGGCGGCGTTTGCGACGGCATGGGAAAGGCGCGGAGATCGCGCATGTGGTGCTGTGGTGGCGTCGGAGGAAGTTGCTTGGCTCTTGCGGTGACCAATGCTGACGTTGGTGGTCTCGGTGCAAGGTAAGGCAAGGAGAGTGGAGGTGGAGTATTCATGGGGGTTATTGGCGTGTTTTGTTCTTCAAGAGCCTCCTAGCGGGACGGCAGATTATTTAGTGACTCCCTTCACTAGGAAGGATAGCAACCAATAACTCACCGGCGTCTCAACCGTATCATCGTATTGGTTCAAAATATCGAAGTCGTCTTCATGATCGTACTGAGTCAAGATGTCTTCACTGGCATGTTCAGGTCCGTGTATAAGGAGACCCTTGCGTGGGGATGGAATCATCTGACCGGCTGAAGTGAGGTAAGTTGTCAATGCGACATCTCCTGATTCCAGTGCATTATTCCTTACCAGCATCTGTATCGAACTCTTTGAGAGTCGAGTCAAGGTCCCTCAGAAGAATACTCATGCGGGACGACATCTTGATGGTAGTCTCCGTGTCTTTGAGAATTTTGATGCTTTTATGGTTTGCATTTATGGGATGAAGTGAGATTGAAACAGATTCTCCGCGTTTCAGATTTCAATCCCCAAAATTTGGAACCAATTTCGCCTCTTTTCCTTTGTCCCTGACAAAGCACCGAAGGTTTGAAATGAGAGTAGCTAGGATTCGGCCTATGAATGCATTGTCGGATTCCTGGCAAGAACGAAAAGATGACTGAGAGAATCATGAAAAGTCATTCTGAGGCCGCATTAATTTATTATTCTCAGCAGGTTCGCGGAAAGTCGAATGGTCGATTATGAGGCTCAAAGATGTAAAATCATAATAACTTAAAAAGAAAGGCTTATAGAAGCGAATACTGCCTCACTCCAATGAGGTCCCCATTACTTTGTTATAAATGTCCACATCCCTTCCATACCCATCTACCTCATCCAAGTGATGCCACGGAAAAAACTCCAAATTTAAACGCGGCTCCACGTGATGCACCCCGTGGGCCAGCGATCCTTTAAACAGCGTGTCCAGGAGCGGGTTCAGATACACGCAAGCAAGCGGATTCGCGCTGTGCACGCTTGCGTGGATCCACACGTCCAACAACAGACTCCACGCGTTCAGGGGCACACCAAACACACCGTAGGAGAGGAGAGCGAGCAGGGCCGTGCCAGTGAAGTGCTCGAGGAGGTAGTCCGGAAGGTCCATGGCCATGCCCTGGAAGATGCTTACGCTGCTTGTGATGAGATGGTGTGTTTTGTGCCATTGTGCGTAGGACTTGTAAGAGGAATGCATGTGGGTATGGGTGCGTGTGAAGAGCATGTCCCGGAGCAGGCCGGAAATGAAGGATTCGGCTTGCGTCGCGAAGTAAAAGGAGAATAACTGGGCCAGAGCCGGCTTGGGTAGAACTGCAACACCGGTATAGAGAAGTGTGCAGAGGATGAAGGAAGTGACAAGGACACCCTGGAAGAAGTAATCAAGTTGATCCGGGAAATCGAGTGTTCGCGAAGGAAGAGACTTCTTGGAGCTCACGATGGAAGCGGGGAATAATGAGAGCTGAAGATTGTCCTTCCAAATGAGGAGAAAGAAGAGGAGGTTTGCGACGTAGAAGAGTTGCAGACATGATATAAGATCGCCTTCATAACTGAATCCAGTGAACAAGGTCCACACAAGCGCAGCAAAGAGAGCCGCAGTTGAATAATCAATGAGCATGGTTGCTAGCTGTGCCTCGGTTTGTGTGAGAGCTGCGTGTGCTTTGACATAGGCTTGTGTGGAATCTGTCTCAGCGGGCAGTCCCCGAGAAGAATTCTTATCCAGAGAGGCATGATCATGGTAATAGAGTGCCACGGCGAGAAGGACGGTGGCGGTGAACGACGCGCTCATTTGCGTTCTGATGAGATCAATTTGGGTTACCTTCCCCAGACCTTACTCAAAAGAGTACGGAATTACGGTGCGTAACACTCATATGTTCACAAAACAGAAGAAACAGAGAAGAAGGAACAAGTTTCAAGCCTTTGGGGCATTCAGTTCCCACCAATTTGCAAATGGAACACAATCGACCCGAATTCCCGCCTCCTCCTCAATACGCTTGTTACTCAAATGCGCATTATATGGGCGCGTCGTAGTCGCATCAGCGGGGACCTCCCGCAGAGGCGTAAGATGCGAAATATCGAGCCCGCCCATCGCTTTTGCAATGATGACGCACATTTCGTATTTACTAATTTGCTCCTTGCCGCAAAAGTGATAGATTCCCTTGATGGCTTGGCCGGAAAGGTGCTTGCTGACGAGGTGGAACAAGGCTTGAGCGGCATCGGCAGTACTGCAGGCTTTGGTCAGAAACAATGGTTTCACATCATAATAAAACTCACTTTGTTGGATAGCGCACTTGGAAATCGTCCATTAATACTTTCTTGGATGTATTCTGTGTATTGCGGCATTAGTTTTCTGCTGTGATTGCAAGGCAAACGGACCCGCCTTGATGATGGGCACAAGGCAGTTGACAGCAGACTCTTCAAAGTATTCAACATGTCCGTAGAGCAAAGGCACGCGCAGAATAACAGAATTGGGATTCGCAGCGAGACAGGCCTTTTCGCCCTCCCACTTGGATTGACCTATCATGAAGGATAAGCCCAGGATTGGACCTTTCTGAAAGAAGACAGTACTGACCATAGTAATTCAGCGGGCACGGCTGCGCATCCACCTCGTATGGCGGATTCTTGCCGTCAAAGACGTAATCAGTTGAAAGGTAGCAGAACCAGGCACCAGAGCGGTGGCTTTCTTCAGCGACCCACGCAGCTGAAGAAACATTGATTGCGGTGGCGGCTATTTTGGATTACTCGCACCCTTCTCCTTATCAGAGAACCTACAAACTCACCGTCCGGGTCCTTCTCGGCCACGTCCGGTCTCCGCTCGGCAGCGCACTGAATCACGGCGACTGGCTTGTGCGTCGCAAAGAAGCCCGCAATCTCGGCCCGCCTTGTGATGTCCAGCTTGACGAGGCCCTCACGCGCACGAGAGAAGCTCGTGCCAACGACTGTTCATTATCAAAATACTTAGTTGCCTGACGTGATAGGAATAGGATCGCTGCAAGAATGTACCGTTGTAGTTGGACGAGAGTGCCTTCACAACAGCACGCCCCAAGAGACCCGTGGCGCCGGTAACGGCAACCGTTGTTTTGCTGCTGCTCATTTCAATGCGAGTGGAACTCCAGGACGGGCCTTGATCTTAAGGAAAGAATTGCCTGAGGTTCAAAAGAAAGTGACGACGTGGACACACGGAGATAACATGCATTGATCACTAAAATCACCATCTTAGTCAGCGGTCTCTCTGGCTTCGATGTGCTACCTGCTCATGTTGTGTTTGCTCGCAAGAAGCATCCGCCATTGAGACCTTGTCGCCCATCAAGATCAGACTCACGCCCTGAACGACAACTCTTTAAACGTTTTCATGATTCGCACTTTTTATCACGGCAAATTAAATAAATACTTCACGATTCCAGGTTTCAAAGGTTGTGGTATCGCCTTCTGTTGTTCGGATTTCATCTGCATCCATGATGAAAGACTCCTACTCTTGTGCTCAGACGATCCAACGAGTTATCGTCTTCTTATTGCAGCTGTTATTATGCGCAATATCTTGTACAACGTGTATCACATATTCACTGGTCTGCTGCGTCTTTGACTCCGAAGCAGTAGCTTCTGCCAATCTACATCATCAAAAGCAAACATATGTACTAAATGGGAATCGAGCAATCCATTTCTCGAATGGAGCCCGCCAATGTCGGAACGCCAGCATACTGCAGACATGAGATTTTTATGGTCCAACTTGAATGAAAACAATGAACACAAATAGGATGAAAGAAAGGTGTTGAACCCATGCAAATGATTGCGAACATTCATCTGTTAAGATCCAGCGGGTTGGGACTTCTTGACCCGCAACAAGTTAAATACACTCCCCTTCTTGGCGGGTGCACTTTTACTCCGCGACATGTCGATGGGAACCGGCATGGCCGACGAGGCACTCAAAGGCGACGGCGGCGCATGAAACACACCCCTCGCACTAGCGTAATCCGCTCCCGTCTGCTGATACGTCACTTGCTGATGCTGAGGCGAAGGTGAACCCCGAGACAGCCGCGCAGGCGTCAAGCCATGATGCATCGCAACCGAGTGACTCAATGAACTCGTCCGTGCCAAATCCATTCCTGCCCACGCCGTATGCGCATCCCCGGATACGCGCACACTCTGGCGCGGCGAATGCGGACTGCCGCTGTCGCGCAAGGTTGTTCCGTTGCTACTGACGCTGCTGTACTTGCGGTTGACGCGGTGAGGCGCATGGTAGGTGGCGGAAGCATCTTCGTACGCGGGCATGTGGAAGGCAATTTTTTCTTTTTGGAGGAGGAGGACCTGGAGTTATGTGATGGGAACAGCAGCTGTGAGTCCTTTTGGGTATGAACACGGGAAACACGTACTGCTTGGTTAAACTCGAGTTCCTCCCGGAGCATTCGCAGTTGCTTTTCCACCTCTGATTTCCTTCGATGTGCGTTGCGTTCATTCGAGAATGCTCCGCCCCGTTCGTCGAGACTCAAGTGAGCGTGTGAGGCTCGTGCTACGGGTTTGGCATCCATGGTGCCCGGCCTGCCACTTGACGCAATTTTATTTCCGTCGATGCGGTTTCCCCAGTACTCTTCCCAGTAATCGTCGAACGTCTCTTGGTTCCGAGGGGTCGTCGGAGTCAGAGGGTCTAAAACAAGTCTCGGTGGTGCGCGCGCAATCGCTTCCATAATGTGCTTGTACCACGCATCTTTTGCTGTTTTTGTTTTTGCGCAGAGCCTGGGTGGAGTATGGTTTAGTGATCCGAGTTGAAGGGGAAAGCAACTCACAGCCAGTTCGCGCCGCGCTCGCCTCGCACTTCGAACACGAGTGGATCGCCAGACACTGCATCCACCTTGGGAAGCACCGAGGAAGCGGACGAGAGATTGAGAACGTCGAGCGCAAACTCAACCTTCGCGGAGGTGGCGAAGATCACGAGCCTGCGTCCAGCGAGGACAACGAAACGGCGAACCCATGGAACAGTGGTGAATTCAGCCAGACGGTGCGCCACGGATGGGAGAATCATGGAGAGGTGACCAGACACGGCGTTGGGGGTAGCTGTCGAGGCCTTATCAGTTTGAAACGCTCCCCTATCCCAAGCTTACCCAAAGCCTCGGCTACCGTCTCAGGCATCACATCCAGCCAAGGCTCAGCACGCTGTTGATCACCTGCATATGTTGTTAGCACTCGCAAGCCCCAGCGAGCCACGCACCTGTAAGTTGGTCCGCTTCAACCACCCTAGTCAGCGACACCGGCTCCAGCGCAACGTCCAGGTCACGCAGCAGTGCATCAACGCCTTGGTCGTCTATCCGTGACATTTTGTATGTATCTAACAGGGGCCTTTGTGGAGGGCTGTGTCTCGCTGTGACGATTGGGGCTTGGCTGGCGTTTTCTTCCACTCTGATGATTGCAGAGCGGTGGTTGCCCGAGCGTGGATTCGAACACTGTGCATTTGAAACTCCCATGTCTGCGCGGGACACTGTGGCAACCAGCACGGCCAGTCGCTTCCTTCGTCAAGTCTCGCTCAGGTCAAAGATACCAAGTTACTTGGAACACCGCGATTCCCCACAAATTACTTCTCACCAGCATAGAAACAAACAAGCATGAGTTTTTGGTAAAAAACACTAACCATGCATGACAAGTTCTGGATTCCAGGAGGGAATTTAATTCCAAAACTCTGGGTGAGTGACTTGGGAGGTTTCCACCCGCAAAGTCATCCGTGACAGACAACGAATATGGATCCCGAGCAAGATGCAAAACAAAGCGGATCGTCTTTTCCCCGTCACGTCACCCAACTGGAAGACGAAACCATTTAAGGGTTGATTCCAATGCTCATCTATATAGAAAGCCAAGTCTTGAAAAGCGGAGTCACCAACGAAAAGAACCCCCAGCTTGATTTCAAGAAGATGGTAAATGATGTGAAAAGTCATCAAGAAGGATCAAGCAACTTAGGAAAAAAGGGGGGCGCCAGGGTAGTCTTCCAATACAGGGAAATCGGCTAAATGCAACGACATGCCACGACATCAGCGTTGCTCATACTTCATCATGTGGACACCACTACTTTTCAAGTACAATTGGCGCAGGTGCTCAACCGGCCAGCCTTTCCCCTTTTTGTTAGATAATTCAATTTAATATGAATATGTTGTTTGAATGCAGTCTTGAATGTAGTTTAATCAAGAAGGCTTGGTCAGTCTATGGTCATGAAGGCTCGAGGCATCGGAGGATTTTCGGGAGTTTGATCGATTTGGGGTGAAATGTTAGGTGAGGACGGCGCTTGTATGGACTGAGGAGGTCGCGCGGCATATGTGACCCGGCAGTATTTCGGTTCAAGCCGTAAACGCTGTCGCAGGCATTCAACGTGGCCAAGGCAGCGTGGCTCCACCCCTCGATGAATGAATGCATCGGGAGTCGGGAAAGCAAGGGTTGGAAGTTCTCAACCAAGCATGGTTCTCAAGTTTCCACACTTCCTTCTGCGTCAAGACATTCCATGCACCTTCATGTAAGTTTCTGAGACTCTCGTACGTTTCATAGGATGCATAGAGGAAGGAAGTTTTGACAACCTTCCAAGACACAACTGTTGTCTAACATTACCAAACTAAAACTGAACAAAACTACGCGTCATTTGCGCTTTCGCGCTCTTGCCCCGTTTGGAAACAAGCATCGCCACCTCTTCATCTATACCACCCACGCCATCGACTGACGCGACGCTTTGCCTTCCCCCACTAAACGCAGATGGCCGCCCCAAGACAGGCAAATCATCGTCCGCTGTCGTATGCAACCTACCAAACACGCCACCTCCCGGGATCCCCCCACTCGCTGATATGCTCGAAAGGACCGAAACATGCTGCGCGAGTATCGGCGGTCCACCGGATTGCGTCGAAGACCGAAAACTACTCGGTGTCATCCGATCCGCCATCGCGTTCTCTGACATCGCATCGACGCTCGCACCCCTGGCGCCAGGCCCGTAGGACGCGACTCCTGTTGCATTGCCTGCACCCACATCCGGCCAGACATCGAAATAATCCGTCTCACTGTAAGTTCGCCTCCCCATGGCCATTTGTGCAAGCAGGACGGCGGGATCCGCCTCGTCGCGAATGGGTGGCCGGGGTAACGAAACGACGGGATGAAGAGAACCTGGAGATGCGCTTTCTGCCATATGGAGGCTATGCACGAGACTGCTTCCGCGCGCCTTGAAGGTGGGGAGCGGGGGTGATGGGGCGGTGTCGATTGGATCGCCGGACGCGGCTATGGACGCGCGAAGGAGCTCGATCCACTGGTTTTTTGAGGATTTGTTTTGAGTGGCGAGGCTGTAATAAATGTGGGTGGGTAGGGTTGTGCGGTGTCAGGCTCACAAGCCCTGGTGCCGGAAAATGACACTCACGTCCACAGAGTCCCCTTTCCATCCGCCACCTCAAACGCCAAGGGATTCTTTACGTTCTCCGAGACTGGATTGACTAATGAGGAGGGCCTGAGACGCATGGTGTCGATGGGTTTGGCGGACATGGCCGCAGTTACAAACAGAAACAGGTGAGCATGCGAGACGATAACAAATCGTCGATCGAATGCTGGCTCTTGGTTATCTGGATAGTCTGTCTTCCGCACGACGAGAATATGTCCTGAGACAGATCCGGGATCTGAGCCTGAATTGGGGATGCCATCAGTCACTTGAGCGCTTTCAGGGGGGACAGTGTGTCAGTATGTGGAGGCTAACCAAGAAACTGGGCCACCGTCACTGGCTCGGCGGCACGCGCGTCGTCTGTTCAAGGCAGGGGTCAGTCAGGGGCCCTCGGGCGCTCTCGGTGCAGTCACTTGCACCCACCGGCTTCCACAGAGGAGTACCCGGCGAGGATGTCGTCGAGACTGTCGTCCGAGTCTCTTGCAGGCGTGTCCATCCAGCGCTGGCTCTACTGCCGGGTGGCGATCGTTGACAACACACGAAACACTTTTTATTCATGGCCTTGGGCTTGTGCATCCAGTCCCGTCCTTGTCACCCGCACCGTACCCCCCGCGTGAGCATGCGTTGCTTGCTCAAGGTGCAGCGCCACAAGCTACAGACGGATTTCTCGCTGCACGACCTTAAGTGGCCGCCCCCGTCCACGCGTAGACAAGGTTTCAATGAACGCCGTAACATCGCGTTGGATCAAGGCGAGCTGTTTTGCGGTGTTTCAGGGTGAGTGTCGGCTCCCGTCTGGTCCTCTGGGCCGAAACACTGTGTGACCCGCGCACCACTGTCCGACACCACACGGTCCCTTCCAACGTAATCTCGCTGATGCACTGAAATATGCGGTGAGAAAAGGTTACGCACAAAGACGACAGCGCAGGCCATGAAGGCAATGAGGGCAAGCGGCATCAGGATCCTGGCAAGAGAGAAGGCCGCCACAAGCTCGTTTCCATCCCCGATTTCCGCCTTCCCAGCCGCGGCGTCTGTCGCCTTGGTTGGCTCCGTGTCGGTTTCTTGGTCGGTGCTCCGCGAGAGGGTCGGGACAGTCTCACGCGTGGGTTTGCGGTTGCGAAGGCCTGCGTGCGTCTGCATCAGCATGTTCAGCATCTCAGAGATGCAGATGGGTGAGAGACTACCGTTCATCATTCCAATTGGGTTCACGTGGAGATGTTCTCTCAGCCTCCGCAAATAAACTCGCGAGCCTCTCCGTCTCACGATTACCGCTTTTTATATCTTCGTTCTCCGATAGCTTGAATCTGCAACGACGTCGCCTTGTTCACTATTCCAGCACGTGAAGACTTCGCCGCGAGACTCGCCCTCGCGTTGGTTAAAACATAAGGAAGAACAAACTAAGTTACACTCTTCCGATCGACATTGAGTGGAGTATCGGTAATCGGAACGTTTTAAGCACATGCGCGTGGAAAGGACCACATTTTGACTCAGCCGAATGCAACCGGAAAATCGGATGACCAGGCGTCAGAGGCAATTACAACCAAAGCCTGCGTATAAGCCCCTATTCTCAACGAGCACTGGATCAACCGGATCGATGCAAGTGCTCCCCAACACAAAATTATCAGCGGCAGTGGCGGATCTGGAAGAACGCGGCGTTGCGGAAGCCCCGACGCTTCCCTTCACTTCAACTGCCGGTTCCACTCCACACAGTCTGATACAAGTTTCCGCCATCGTTGACATCGGATCCGAAGCTTCGTTGTCGGGCACAGGAACGTTCATACCCAGATTCACCACTGTTGGCAATTCCGGATTCGAAACTCAAGAACCAACCACAGGTCATTTCAGTGGTGAGTAACGAGCATCTCCGATGCCTCCTTGATTATATTCTATGCGATGCCTATCCAACCCGGATGCTTGTTGAGTGGTCCTCCCTTCCCCCCGTATTGCCCTTGTCTGGAGGTGGTGACACACGCCTTATCGCGAAGGGCTTTGATTAAAACCAGCCCTCAAACTCCGTACATTGCACACAGCGACGGCCCAGGACATGACAGACGTCGATGGCGGAAACAAAATTGCGGGCAACTCAGTCGCAAGTGGTATGTCATTGTGGATTGGCTGGATCGGTTCGGGCTAACCAACTTATGTTGCAGCCGATTTTTTATCACTTACTCCTGGGACAACAAGCACCCCTCTCGCAAGAGAATCGTATGTAGAATCTGCCAAGAAAGTGATTCCACAGATACACAGTGAGTAAACTCTCACCCACCGCTTTGTGATCCGAGAAACACTATGTTACGGCGCGGTTTTAAATGCTTTCCTTTTACTACCACCAGATCCTTCCTCAAGGAATCAGCACCAGAATGAGCCAAATTTACTTCCTTGGCAAACCAACGGCTCGCCATCAGGAATCGCCCCAAGTCAGCCAGATAGGGTCTATCAGAGCGTGTGCCAAACTATGGATGTACCAACTGTGATTCCTTCACTCATCCCAGCCAATGCTTCACCAAAACCGTTGCGGGCAGATGTGAGATTGTGAGCATACTTTTTATCGTGCTGTGTTGACGCAGGCACTGACGAATTCTTTGCAGGTACCAGTACTGTCGGGGCGAGGAACTAGACCGTACTCTTGCTGAACTGGCTGAAGAATTTGTACCAACCTACCTCGAAAGAGATCAAATGCTCGAGTGGCTTTGGAAGCTAGAGTCAAACCGTGTACGCACATATTTTGGAATTCAAGCGGGAACGCTTCCGCATGACGTCCAAATGAGGTAAGAAGTCTTTCGAGCACCAATGCATGTTGGATGAACGCTGATGGAGGCGCGTCAGGGTCCTTCAACACCCCACACCTGTGCCCAGCCCGATATTTCAAGGTATGAACTATGAGGCAGTCGAAATTACGACATCGGAGCTACTGCTTTTCTCCCAAGACCGCATCCGCACAGCGTACAACTACGTCCGCATTGTTTTGGGTGTAAACAAGGATTACGTCATCAAAGGGCCCAAGCCAGTTGTCCCAGCGCCAAAGCGTGGCCGTGCTCAATCCACCATTACCAGCGCCTGCACCGAGGTCCCCACACGCATGTACAGCATGCCAGCCAGCGAGGCGGAGGTGTCGTCGAGGGGCAAGTACATTCCTCTGTTCGCAAGCAAAAATGCTGTCACGTCTCCTTGTCCAGTTCAATCAACTACGCCAGAAACTGCAATCGTTGACGCTGATGATACGGGATCGACCATGGACGCTCCCAGTGTTCCAACTACACCCAAAAAGAAAGCAAAACGCACATCACACAAAGTCCCTTCACCAAGTTCATCAATCGTGGACCTTCTTGCTTCTGACCGTGATTCTCCCGCCTTGGCAGCCATTGTGAAAGAGTGGGTACAGAAGAACGTGCGCTCCAAAAAGACATCGCCCACAAAACCACGAAAGCCTCGTTCGAAGAAGCTTCCAACGGTGGCCCCCTCAGAAGAACTCAAGCAGCAACCTGATGGGGTCGAGCAAGGTAACGCGTTGGACTGTGAATTGCAGGCGTTGCTGACCGCAACGACCAATGCGGAGCTGGTTTCCTTGAGCACAATCACTAGTCGCCATCCTTCACCGGACCCATTTTGCGACATGGATTTCTACTTTCAAACGCAGCCACCAGTCGACTTTGACTTCTCCTTCTCAGCAACACCGCCGAGTTTGGTTTTCCCACCCCTGACATCAGCCAATTTATTCGCATTTGATCCCATCGGTTTGGACCTGTGCGGTGGGTCTACTGGAGTCAACGATTTTTTCGGAAACTTTGGATTTCAGCCGGACTTTTCTTTGCTTGCATCCAAAGGTCAGGATGTGATGGGTAGTCGTTTTTCTTTCGGAGGTATAGGGGATGGTATGTTTTCTTTACCTTCCAGTCCCAGCTATGATGTCGGAAACGATCCGGCGACCATGACACGGAATCAAATTGAAGCAGCACAGTCCTTGGACCTCAATGACCTGCTCTCTCTGTAAAAAGTGAACGTTTCATGCCTTGTTTGCTTTTTTCCAATTTTTGCCCCTTTTTTTAAGTTTTCTGCGATGTTCAGTTAGGCAGCTTTTAGTTTTTGTATTCTTTATGCTCAGTTACCTTTCGGTTTTGTCGCCCCTCTCCTTCGTCTTCTGGACACTTTTGCTTTGCTTGTGGACACTGCTTCCTTGTAATTTCCTGCCCATGCACTTGGTCGATACCTTGTCTATAAAGCCTTGTAAGACAGTGGTGCTGAGAATTACTTCTTAAGAATCTTTTAATACTATATAGACATCACCAAATTACAACAGCAAGAAAGAAGAAAGCGTATTTATAAACGCAAGTCAAAAGTTGCAGTATGCCATTGCCATCTGCGCCTTGGCAGTCTTTTTCTTCTTTGGTGCCACCGACCCCGAGTCATCGCTCTTCAGAGACTCTGCACTGCTTGCTACGGTCTTTAGGGTGATGCCATCCACCGTCGGGGCACCCGTAGCAACTCCCCAGGACACTTTCGAGTCAGACCGCTCCAACTCTGCACCAGAGCCGCTTCCGAAGACACCACCTCCGGGAATGCCTGCGGGAGAGTCGCTGGGAACAGAAGATTGACGGAACGATCCCGTGCTCGAGATGGGGCTGAAGAATTCGCTTTGCGGCGAGTTGCCTGTGAAGTGCCACGAGTCGTCGCGGTAGGATCCGTTAGAGGACACGGTGTCGTACGTGGTCGAGTTGAATGAAGCGGCGATGCTGTTCTGCCTCGCGGGGGGAGCTGCCGTGTTGATGACGGCCGGGTACATGGGATGAAGGTATTGCCGCTGTTCTTGCATGTTGCGAAAGTAGGTTTGATCATCCTTGTCGGAAAGCAAAAGGTGAGCAAACATAGGTGAATCCCCCAAAAGGAAGCTTGGACCCACCAATTCTCGCGAGTCTCGCATTTGCATCATCTGGTCCTGCAACGATCGCTCTTGAGCCAGTCTCGGATTACCGGCCTGAAAGCTGTCGTATCGCACAGGGTATTTAATTTCGCCCATACTTCCATTGCGTGCAATTGCGACAGGTGATGAACGACCTGACGACTTTGCAAGCATGATCTGAATCATGTCCAACCAAGAGTTTTTCGACGTCTTGGACGCGGCGCAGAAGCTGGTTGTCGATGCATTAAGGGGATACCGGTGAGATTAAATTTTTGTGGGCACAAGGTGGCGCGCAATCAAACGAGACGCTCACATCCAGGATCTCGCTCGGTCCGTAACTTCAAAAGCCAATGGAGTATTCAACACAGGCGCCGCATTTATCTTTGTGGAGGCAGAGAGCGGGAAGAGGTCGAGGGCACCTTCGGACGGTGACGACGAAGCAAACGCATGGATTGCAGATGGAGAGAGGACAAAGAAGCGTCGAAGCCACGGAAGAGAATCGGATTTCTCGTGCGTTGCACTGGAGGGAAGAAAGTGGAGGAATCCTGAAAGAGCGCTTGTGTCGGCTGGTGATTAACTCTGTTAGAGGACGGGACGCACACGATCCAACAGACACTCCACTCACAGAGCAATTCTCCGACTGTTTTCGGCATCATTGAAGCTTGATCTTCTCCAGCGCCTGGTGGGACATTCGTTCATGGATCCAGTCCTGACAATACTCTGGACTTACCACCAGACCCTGGCCAATCACTCACGCTCAAGGAGTCTAAGTCCTTAAGAAGTGCCTCCATGCGTTGAATGCTGGTCATGGTATAGGTTCTTTCAGGGGCGGTAGGAGGGCGGGGGTAGGGAGCGGCTCCGAGTGTCTTTCTACGTTGGCTTGTTCGAGAAATTTCGCCACTGCACATATTTCACATTCAGAAGCGATAAGATGCATGTTTCGCCACTGCCACAACCCTCCTTGCAGCCAGTCGTCGGTATTTCCCCTGCCAATGGCGCCAGCATAAGCTTCTGATCAATCTCTTCATTCAATTCGACTTCATATTGTTTGAATAATATCTTAAAAGCAAAAGTAAAATTTATTCAAATACAGATTCCATCAGATCCTAAGAGGCGCCAAGCGCACTGCCCAACAGTCCATTTGCCTTCCAAGCGTGCAACTGCTGTTTATATCGAAACGGCCTACATACGGGGACGCTGGAACCCTGACCAAAATCGGGGATAAAGGCATTCGCGGAGCAGTAAGCAGAGGCAGACTCGGGGGCAACGGATTTCTGAAGATGGGATACTCGGCTTTTACGTGAAAAGAAGGCGGTGTCATGGCTGAAATGGAGACTGGCGTCATAGAACGTGTCAAGCTTAGTAGGGAGTACCGTCTTGCTTGGTGAATGGCCGCCAGATCCGGAAAATCCGAAGGTCTTTTCATGGTGCCTTGTCTTGGAAAGCCACCGCTCTTTTGTTCGGGATACAGATGCTCTACTTCCTCAGGGTAGAAATAATTGATGACTCGGTACTTTTGGCCATCTGACAGGTATAGAAGTCGAGGTCAATGATTCACAGATCCTCGAGCACCGTTAACACAGACTGCTAACATACCGCTTCCTGTAATAGTGATGGTCGTTTTGGCCAGGCCATTTGGAACAAGCGTTGTGTTCTTTCTAAGAGATAAGGTTGTAAACAGGGTGTTCCGCTCAGCCCGTTGACTCCCAGAGGTTGCGCGCGAATAGGGGTTCTTGGGCAATAAGCTTCCTTGGCCTTGATGCACTCCGCCCTTGGCTGGCTTTTCGATCTCCCTGTCATCGTGGTGATTGAAGTTGGTGAAGCGGCTCGGGAATGCAACGACATTATAACCTCACCTATAGAGAAGGAAATGTCCACAGATCCGTGAGGCAGACCAACGACCTGTATGGCATCAAATGCATGAGTCTAAAGGGGCGGTCCAAAAGCGCAGTATTTAAAAAAATCACACCTCCGTCTCGCCAGCGTGTGAGTTGTGTAGAACTTGTGATCTCAGGAAAGACAATGATGGTGCCAGATCGAACGGCGAGGCCACTTAGAATCACTGGAACCGTGCGGATGATGGGAAGCAGGCCAGCCAAGCATGCTTCGACAACGCATTCTGCATCCTGGACAGTCTTGATGTGACCAAAGAAAGTCTCAATGACCTGAAGCTGGTGCGCTTGCGATGTCATGGTGAATTCGAAAGGAGATTCGAAGGGAGATTCGGGTGGTGCGGGATCGTTCCTGGCGTGGCCGCCAAATTTAGAGATGCGGGAGAGATGTCACATAATTTTAATCATTCCTGTCAGGCTGGATCTCTCCTCCTGCACGTCATCTGGATGGGCTTGCCTCCCCTATGTGTGAGAAAGAATGGAGAGCACATTGAAGTTGAAGGCGCATTGAAAGGTGAAGTGTGAAAAAGTCAGTCATCTCCCTCTTTACTTCATATGGAGTAACAAACTTCGTCACTCAATGTGCAAGATATCGAGGTAACATCAACGAAACTTAGCATCCGCGGCAGGCTTGTTAGCCAACACCAGCTCAATCTCCTCCATCACCTCCGCAGTCAGCTTGGGCAGAACGTCGAGCGCCTTCAAGTTCTCCGTCACCTGACTAGCCCGGCTTGCACCCGTAATTACGGTGCTCACGTTGGGGTTCTTGATGGTCCAAGCCAGCGCGAGCTGCGCCAACGTGGCACCCAAGCGATCAGCGACGGGCTTGAGCTTTTCCACCTTGGCGAGCTTCTCCTTGCCCTCTGGAGTCTCGAGGCCGGCGGCGATGCGCTGCATGAGAGCGTGATCCTTCATACCGAGGCGGGAATCCTCGGGGATGCCGGTGTTGTATTTCCCGGTGAGGATGCCGGAGGCGAGGGGTGACCAGATGGTGGTTCCAAGGCCGTGCTTCTCGTAGAGCGGAGCATACTAAGAATCGGGAGCGTCAGAACGTGTGTGAATGAGTGAAGTAAAATCACAAACCTCTTTCTCGAAGCGTTCGCGGTGGAACATGTTATATTGAGGCTGCTCCATGAGAGGACCAATCAGGCCCAATTTGTCGGCAATTCTCCACGCGTCACTCAGCTGCTCCGCAGACCACTCCGAGGTTCCCCAGTAGAAAGCCATACCCTTCTCAATCAGGTAGTTGAAAGCTCGAACGGTCTCCTCCATGGGAGTGTCCGTGTCTGGGCGGTGAGCAAAGACCCTACAATATCGGGTCAAATGCTCGTTTTCCCACCAAACTGAGAAGGGGCTTACAAGTCAACATAGTCCAGCTGAAGACGCTCCAGAGCAGCCATTGTGCCCTCAATAATGTGCTTGCGAGAAAGACCCTTCTCGTTGACGCCCTCCCCGCCCCAGTAGATCTTGGTGGAAATAACATACGACGAGCGCTTCCAGCCGTGCTTCTTGATGACGTTTCCCATGGCGACCTCGGACTTCCCGCTGGCGTAGACTGTATAGGTGAGACATTGAGTGGGGGGATATGTCATCATCACTCAGCCAAGCTTCTCAACGGAAGGGGAGCGGCGCCAGCTCACCTTCGGCATTGTCAAAGAAGTTGATTCCGTTCTAATAGCCGAGCATGAGAAAGCGAGGTGGAATGCGGTCCAATCACGACAGTGAGCACTCACGTTGTACGCCTCGACCATGCACTGCTCGGCAACATCCTCTCCGACTTGGCCACCGTACGTCACCCATCCACCGAGCGACACTGTCGGTGGCAAGAGTGAACGTCAGCGAACTGAGCTGCGCGTCACAATCCGAGATTGAAACCCCACGGTCATCCCTGCCTTTCAACACTTACACACAGACACTTTAAGGCCGGAACGTCCGAGAAAGCGATATTCCATGGGCGCCATTTCTGCTGATGTTGAGTTGGAGGACTTTTTGGACAACACTTGATCTCCATAGGCTCAAATGAATGTACCTTTGTATTTGATGACGTTCGTAAGCACAAACTCCCATTCAATGTAATCGTGCTTAACGGAAAAGGAAGGGAAGCAAAGTTCGCAACAGAGGGCTGAGCACAGCTCGGAGCCTCCGCGACGCCCCCTACCAAAGAACTGGAACAAAGAGCAATGAAAAACAGGAATAAAGTCTGTAGATGTCCCTTTGTTAACGGGGTGTGTATGAATGGTCAGTTGCTACTTTGTAATGGTTCGAAGGATTTGGGGTCCCGTAGCTGCCGCTGCGCCTGCTCCCGTTAGAAATGAAATTTAACTCCAGCGATCGGTCAATCGTGGCAGCCTTTTTGTTGTTGACTACTCAAGATATATGAGCCAACTCAAAATAAACCATTAAATTGCAAGGTACTCACGCGCAGTCATAAGCCCTTTCCCAAAGTTCAAGAAATTGAGGACAGCGACACCAAACGTGGCCAAACTCACAAGAATAGTTAACGTCGTGAAAAGGGTCAAACTCATTTTGCAACTCTTGTAACGCGTCACGTCGCTCACGGTCCAAATGTCAATCACGCGATCTACGAGGTATCCAATGCCGCCACTCAGCCCAATCAGCAGAAGTGTCATGAGCACATTGCTCTCACGAGTCACGGCGTAGTAGGCGATGAGCAACAGCACAACGACACCGATCGGGCAGAACACGGCCGTTACGACTTTAGCGAGACTGGGTTGCCCACTGCCATCATCCGGAAATGCGAGAAGGACATATTGAATAGCGAACGAGATAAAGAAGAACACGTCAATCTTGAGAAGCATCATGTAGATATGGTATACAGTCAGACGCTCTAGTGTTCATGCGCGAGAATTATTGGTTTTTGAGCACATCGAAACGAGATTTTCCAAGACTGTTCACATGAGACTCTACCCTCAATGCCATGTCCCGTTTCTACATTCGTTCATTCACGCAAGGTAATACCCAATCCAAAGTTATAGAACTCGTACAACCCATGAATTCCACCTTCAAAATCCTTCGACAGGCGGTAATGCCACCAAGCAATTTGGAACCAATGAGTGAGCGAAATCCCAATCCAATCCACGCGAATATCACCATCATACGGAATTGAGGGGGCGCAACCTGAGGGATGAAACACTCACTCCGAACTTCGACATCGGCACCCAGCTCCTTGAACACGGACCATCCAAACAGATTGTACAGCTTGTAGGAAAAGGCAGCCCATCCAAATAGAAATATGGCAGAGAGAACAGCGACGGCAATCTCATAAGGACCTGACCGGTGTATAGCGAATCCTCGAACCAAGAAGTTTGCGTAATTGACGTCCCCCACGTTGGAGATGGAGATGAGGTTTGCAGCCTGAATGTACTGCGCAATAGAGTATCCAAAGCAGGCAAGATTGAATGCGACAGAGGCGAGGAGTTGAATTTTGGAGGAGGTCATAATCTGTTATCGTCGCAATGGCCCGCATGAATAAGCAAGTTTCAGACCAACGAACCGAAAGACTGCAGGGATGCCAAGAAACTCACAGCATCGAATGCAAGGTAGGTCTGGAAGACTTCGGCTGCAATCAGGAGGCCTTCGTAGATGGAGAGGGCCTGGGCGTTTGGAAGCACGCTAGAGGAAGAGCCTTGGACCATGAGATCCGTTGGATTCGTAGCGTTGATTTGGAGCAGGTCCGAGTATTCAGCAAAGTGAGCCTTCATTACGAGGCCCTCAGCGATCAGAAGGACCACCAGTTGGGCCACGGACCACAGCAGCGCCGCCTTTGCCCACGGATCCTATGTTACCATTAGTCTTAATATAACGGTATCGACTGCGGTGCCGTCCCATCCAGGTCCGGGGTTGTTACCAGCGACTGGAGAGTGGTCACGAATCCCCTTGGCTCCGGTTTCCCCACGGAGCCCAGCGCCACACCCTGGTTGTACGCAGTCTCGTTGGTGCCCCGCCGCAGGGTTGCCTCGTCAATGCGCCGCAGTGTGGCTGCGTTGTCCAAATCCATTGAACTTCAGCAGGATTGATGAGGAGCGGTTTTTTCTTAGATCCCCCTTGTTTCATTAACCACTGCGATCCAAGTCCCGGCTGCACTGACAGCCGCCGCATCAACAGCTTTCCTTCATTGGCATGCATTCCTCTGCCTTTATTGAATACACCCCTATTGGCACAGTCTATGTTGACCCACGTAACAGTCACAAGTACGAAGTACAAGAGCGTAACATCAATACGGCGGGGAAGGGGAAAGAACAAGGCGAGCTGATGCAGAGGATGCTCTTCTTTGGCTCTGATTTCGCAGTCTGTCAGATTGTGTTGGAATCTGCTCCAATATGTTGGCACAGGGACAGGGGCTTCGCGAATGGCATTGCAAAGTGTCACTTGATATGCATAGTTATTCTCCATAAACAAACATTGACACCCTTGTTGGGAAAGTCTCAATATCAAAACACGTAATGAAGCCACATACCAAGGCAGAACACTTCAACGACCTGATTGCGCCCACGCCTTGCCTCATTAGAAGCCATGCCGTACGCAATGCAACAATTGGAATAGTCAGGATCCATGTGGTCGAGGTATCGACTCTGTATAAACTGATTTTGAGTAGCAAGTTAGAATACGAATGAGAAGGGGGAAAGACAGAGGGGAAGCACGCTGCAAAATGGCCAAAGAATGATGGAGTCCAAGAGCGGCGCGTAAAAGGAATGCATGAACTGGTTCAAACGCAGAGGTGACAGGAACGTGGTCGTGCGTGACCCAAAAGAAAAACCACCAGAGCTGTCGCCCGTTATCGAGTCTGACGACACTACATGTGCTGCCACACGATCATCGCAGCATTAGACTGCGTTTGTATTGATGGAGTCGATTTGATCTTTATCCAGAATGTTTTCGAAAAGCGGCCATACGAATGCCCCACCAGCTTAGTCAAGAGGAAATCTTTGCAGCCTTATTACATCTAAATCTACAAAGTCTCCTTTTTCGTCTGTGGTGACTGTTTCAAAGGATACTGCGTGAAGGACAATGAAAGTGTAAATCATGTCGCAAATCGAAGTCGACGAGCAACGACAGTACGCAGCTGTCACAGCCGAGCTCGACATCGAACAGCTACCAGGATTGTTCTATGTGCGAACTATTCCGGATCTTGTCAAGGCGACGCAAGAACTGATGGTGCAGGTTGATGAAGTCCTCGCCAAAAATCCTGGTGTTGGAATGCGTCCACCACCAAAGCAGCTTGCAATCACAATCAAAGCTTATCAAAAACTTGAAAAAATTATACCGGAGTATGAAGCAAGCATTGCGCCTCGGATATCTGACCTCTCCATATCCAACACTCTGACGGTCAAGGATGCGCTGAGAATGAGTTTGAGCGCGATATCCGACTCTCTCATCAAGCTGTGTGGCTCTGATACTGACCCGTTTGGCAAGGAGCCGACAAAGTTCAAACTTATCAAATTGGTTGAAGACTTGCTGGAAGATGTGATTGCAAAGCAAGATGCCAATCCTGACGGAAACTTGCCGCTGATCCGGAAGAGCACAATGACAGCTTCTCCTCTACTCCAGCGTGCTTCATCCACCTCTCAAAGAGGTCGAATCTCGATAATTTCATTGGGAACATCTCGGTTGAGTAACGGCACCGCACAGTGCCAGTCAGTAAGTGCGCGCGTGAGTCGGGATTCGACAAGGAGACTTCGAAGTGCGCATCAGCCAGGAGAGATGACTAGCGATGCGTCAGACAACGTTGCTGAAATACAGTCGGATGTTTCAGCCTCGAAACTGGTGTCCTCCTGTCTGTTCGGAGATCCTAACATGCCTATTGCGAAAGTGGCACCTCTCACCAAGAGTGAGCAAACGAGAGCTTTCAACTTAGGAGAGCCATCCGAACAGATGACACGTCTCTACGCCACTTTCACAGCAGAAAAGATGAAAGTCTTTCTTCATGCAACAAGGAGACGCGTTTTTGATATTGATCTGGGCAAGTGGAGTGAACACAAGTGAGTGATGTTGCCCAACAGTGAAGAAGCCTCGTTTATGGATTCACTCGATTAGAATAGTTTATGTGATTGACTCACGGGACGATTTTATGGCAACTGAGGTGATGGAAATTCGAAGGGACACACTTGCAGAAAACGAGTTCATCATATCTGCGGATACCGCCATGCGCTCGAATAAGCAGCCCATCGGATCAGCTGTAATAGAGTCCAATTTCAAAATATCAATTTATTCGCAAGTTGGCGGGACCAAAAGCGAAAAACCCGCGTTTTCAATTACAGGGGATTTTGCGCTGGGTAGATTCATGGTTATCGCACGTGACAATGTTTCCCGTGAGCAGAAAAATGTCGGAAACAGCTCAGGCTGGGTAGCTAAGAAGAAGATGCTGGGATTTTCACGGGATGTAGTCAGGGAATGCAATCTTGAGATTCAGGAAATTCTCTTCAATAAGATTGTGCCCACCCAAAGTCCTCTAGTAATGGCTGTTATTGCCCTTGCACTAGCACCGCGCTCATAGTTTGGCGACATAATAAATTTATTTCTAGCCAAGTCAGAAATAACCTTTCAACTTGTCCCAAAACATTAAGAAAAGGGTGGATAACAATATACGAATCACTCAGAACTTGGTTGCGTTTCAGAAGCATTCACAGAAGCCTCAGATTGGGCTGGATTTTCTGTTTTATGAGATGCAGACTGTCCACCTCGATTCGACTTGCCACCTCGACCGACTGCACCACCACGTCCACCGTAATTCTGCCCACCGCCGCGTCCATGTCCGCCCCTTCCTCCTCGATAGGTACCTCTGCTATTGTTATAGCGATTGCCGCGGTATCCACGGTATCCACCTTCTTGCTCCTGGTAAACGCCTTGGTGTTGTTGCGGGACAAACCCAGCTGGGATGTGCACTGGCTGCTGTTGAGGTGCCACAAAGCCAAATTGCATCGGATAAGGTCCTGCCTGGTAGCCACCCTGCATTGGGTAAGGTGGCTGCATGTACCCGCCTG
>MU614912.1:0-27903 GCA_025201725.1 Chytriomyces sp. MP71 | reverse complement strand
GCGGCGACTCCATACCCAACTGAAGTAAGCCCACTGTCTTCAATACCACTGAAAGTAATGAAGTGATTTGGTCGGTGAACTTCATGGTAGAATTCCTACAACAACACCAACAATGTTATGAATAAATACTGACAGAGTGTTACTTACCTTGGGTGTTTCAATAGTTAAAGCATACTTCATATCCACCCGATGCTTGGCGCCCATAAAGTTGTAATTCCAGACTCCATCACCTTCAGGTACCATAAAGAAGCCCAGGAATCTGTCAGACAGAAGCATTTGTACTTTCTCGTAATGACCCGGCAAATATCCAGCAGGATTGGGACCCATATCCTTATTGTTGCGTCCCCAATCAAATCCACTCGGGGTGAGTTTGTACGCAGTCAAAGAGCAGGAGCCAGGCGTAAACGAGCATGTGATGATAATGCTCTTTTCTCCGTCCCAGCTTTTGTTGTCGGCCATGATTTTTGCGTGCGTGGTAACGTCAATAGGACTCAACTGAGCCAGCTCGTTTGGCTGAGTGTGAATCCAACCCAGCGGTTCATAGTCTTTCAGATACTCGTGGTCAGGGAGGGTATGCGGTAGGTTCACCAACTAAGTCATGGGGTTAGAGGGGCTGCCAAAAATTTGATCTACAGAACTACCTGGTGTGTGCCCCACTGTGGAACCATTACAATACAGCGAACTTCCTTAATTTGCTGATTGTCTGAAGGGCTAACACCATACATGAATCCCGCAATCTGTGTTCGCAAATCGCTGATGCAGATGAAGCGTTTCAAGACATTCTTTGGCATGATGTACGTGTATCCAGACTCCTTAATGTCGTCCGTGTTCACGTAAATATGATTTGTGCGCAGATGCAAGTTCGTTGAAGAGATGGCACGAATACGCCACTCCGTTTTGGATGAGAAAGTCTTATTCTCGAAGTCGGTGGTAGTGGTCACAATAATTTCATTGCCATGCACATCAGTTGTTTTCGTCACCTTGGCCGTTGCGTGAACCTGGTCACTCGCTTGCTTTTCGATTTCGGCTATTTGCTGGCGTTGAATGGACGGTGCTGAAATCTCCATTCCAAGAATAATGTCGCGGATTTCAGATGTTGTAAGAGAAGCCACGTTCACATTCTAAGAAATAGAGCCTCGTTGAATACGTGTAAAAAGTAAAGACAAAAGGACGTACGTTTTTCTTTCCGTAGTCAGCAAGAATCAAGTCTTTCAGCTGAACCTCAACCTTGATCCATTCTTCGTCTGTAAGCGTCGGCCAGATATGATGGGGCTCTGTCACGATGGATTTGTCTGGCCTCAGCAAAATCTTTGTCTTTTCGTTATTAACGTGAAGGGCCCGCATGATCAAGACGAGACGAGAGAATGCGGTGTAGCTCGAAATGGATTTCAGCCAATCGTCATACTGGTGAGATCGTCAGAGGATGATGAGACAATACAAAAATCAGCAATTGATAGAAAACTAACCAGGTTGAACAACACCATTTGCGGCTCCGTAGCTTTCAAAATCAAGTCTCCAAATTTCTCAATTTTCAAGCAGGCCTGGAAAGGTAGCTGAAGCTCAGAGCCTTTGATGACAATGTTTGGGAAGTCGAGCAAGTGAACTTCCAACGGATCTAGCATGCCTTTACGCGTAACAATGATTTGCTTCGGCTGCTCTTCAACAGGCAAAGAACGAATCAACGCGGCGACTTCTTCAGCAGTTTTCCACTTGGCCAATTGCCCCAACCGTTTTTGACCTGCCCACACAGACGTGTGAATAATCTTCAAGAAGAGCTGACCAGTGCGCGGGTTGAAGATGAAGATGGCTCCGTTAATTGGCTTCGTGGTCAAGTTGCCTTCGAATGTCTTATGGATCGTAACACGGTAAACATTGGTATCGTCCACGAACCAAATGATCTGATTAGAGAACAGTTCTCCATAGTTCTGCGAGCTCAGGTATGGCTCCGTCGGTTCGGATGAGTACAGTTGCAGTCCCTTTCGAATGCGCTCACGAAGAACATACATAGCTGGGTTGGCTTTCATTATCTTGCCCATCGCCTGCTGTGCGAGGGGCTTCATTCCAGGGAACCAGTTCCCGTAGGCGCTATGCAGGTTATAGGCTAAATCCACCCCAATCATGACTCCAGTGGGAGAGGGGTAAATGGACATATTATCGGTCGTGTAATCCAAAAACTTGGCTCTGGTGTAGCGCTCAATGTCGTGAGAGTCGAAATCACCCCATCTCAATTGCACGTCTACCCAGTACTTCTGCGTAGTTGCGCCATCAAACGAGTCTTTCGTGTCCATGAGCAAAGATGGCTTGGAAACATTCCACTTGTAGGCCGCAAAGAGTAAGATGTCGGCACACGAAGAGTTCATCTTGTACGATTTACGAGGGTGAATAGTTTCTTTCTGTACGGTTTCAATTTCCAGGGCCTCCAGTTCTTGATCAAACACTTGACACAAATCCATGACAATGGACTCGTGAACCTTCTGCCACAAGTGCGCACGGAAGATTTGAATCAAGGAAATTTTGAGGGTTGGAATTTTTCCATGCATGAAGATACCAGTAAGATCAAGCTGCACTTGGAAGCCAACATAGACATTGGCACGGTTGATTGTCGGGGACCACCACAACGTGAAACGACGATTGGGAATTTGGTTCAGACCTGAGCGCTGTGCATTGGTGAGTTTCTTGAATTTCATGCTTTCTTCGAAACCCGATGCTTTCTCCCAGAAGAGGCCCTCCCAGGTTGGGAAGTATGTTCCCTTGAACAATGTGTGCTCAAGAATACCTTCAACTCCACCAAGCGCTTGAATCATGTCCGTCCGGTAATTGTTCAAGTTCCAAAGTTTTCCGTCATGACGTTGATGCGTCCACCAGAACGGGTTGGCTTTCAAGATCTGAAACTGCTTGAAGTCCGTACGAACACGCCATCCCTTATCGTACGCAAGAGTGTGTCTATCTTTCTGGAATAGAGTGTTGATACGTGGAATACCGCGGTCCCAAGAGTCTTCCAAATCTTCAAGTGTCAAACGCCTGTTTTGCGAGTTGGCCTCCTGACGCTTCAAGGCATACTCGGCCCATACACGCTGGGAATCAATAAACTCAGATTCCCATGGCTGAATGTAGCGATACAAGTTCGGGATAGTCTGATCTTCTTCGTGAGACATTCCGGAGCGGAAGTGGGTGATGCCTGTGTCAGTCTGGCGCGACCACCTGAGATCCGACTGAGGAATCAAAACGTGCCCCATAGACAGCATTCCGAGACCACCCAGTTCTTTGGGAGTATAGAAAACGACAGGTGGGAAACGTGAAGGCATCTTGGAGTTCAGACCAATCTTGACGCGAGTTTGAATCTTGTTTTCAGCTTTCACCAGTAGGTCCAGGAGCTCACGGGTGTGCACGACAGCTTCACGGTAATATGTCATCAACCCAATAAGTGCAGTATTCCACTTGTTGACAATCTTGGTGAAAGTGGTAGAACCAGAGGACATGAGAATCTGTCTGATTCTATTGTTGAACTTTTGCAGACCGTCCTCGTCAACACGCAAGTAGGCTTGGGCAGTCCGTTCCTTGGTTTGCTCATTAATCAAATTCCAAACGCCTTCATTTAAAGTGAATTCCTCAAGGGTACTGCGAATCTTGGGCAGAATGCGAACTTCGAAACCGCACCTGCAGTTGGTTGAACGGTTAGAGACAGACCAATCACAACGAGGCAGGATAAACGCACATTGAGAACAACAAATTCGGATTGTCACGAGAGTACACAGAAACAAAGCTTTCGTCCCATTCAATACTAGTAAGCGAACGCGGGAGGCGGTTTTTGATGTCCCAGAAGACAGCACGGCCCACTGCATTTCCTCCTGAGTTGAACGAGCACAATTCCACAGAAACAAAACTTACAGTTCACATCATGCTTCATAAGTCTCATACGACAGTCCCGCGGCCAGCATTTCTTGTTCTAATTCAACAATCACATCAAAAACCAAAAACGCGTTGGTATAGCAGCACTTACATTGTATCCGACAATGTTTTCGTTCTAGTCACAAAAACTATTAGAACATATTGGCAAGAACGAGAAGAAAATAAACTAGCTTACGTTGGGGTCAGGATGTTCTGTCAAGTACCGCTGAATTAAGTCTCTCGCCTCATCCGCAGAGAAGCGGAAGAAGACGTGAATTTTGTCCACATAACGAGAATACAGCCGAATCGGGTGCCGCACTTCTGTCGCGACATCTCTGAACTGCAAAAAGTCGTTGGGAATGGTTGCTGGACCAGCCATCTCAGAAGCGCGATGAAGGCCCAGAATCAGCAAATCAAGAACAAGGCCATAGTACTGGAAGATGAAAGAAGCAAACTGAAGGCCGCGTATAAGGCCGTAAGCGTTCACATGATTCCTGGTATAGCAGCACAATTCAATGAACCTTAGCCGTCCGCAGTTTCACTCACATGTCTTTGTAATTCAATACAACGTTGTTCTTGGCCGTCATGTAGTCAGCGATGTTGTGGTCAACAATCAAACGCAGCAATCGGTTGAGAAGCGTCAGATCAATCTTCTCATAGACCTTACTCAGAGTCGTCTCCATCATGACGTTGCATTGTCCGTCAGCCGTCTCCCAAACATCTGTCAAATTGTTAATGCCTTGGCACCACTTGTATGTCAACAACGGGGGTGGTTCGGAATCTCCCGGCTTGATCCAAGACGGGAAAAGATGTCTCTTGTCCCCCTCGTACCAAAGATACTGATCCAGATACGCGTCAGTTATTTTCTCGAGCTGATTGTACAAGTGTGAGTCAGCACACTCGCTTGAATCAGCTTCGACAAATACTAACTGGCTCCACGTCATAGACAGGAATCAAGTGACTGTACATATCCATAAACTCGATTCCAACTTCCTTGAAGGCTCGCTGTGTGAGCAGGAGGCGCTTGATTCGACTCAGGCACTCGTGCGGATTGTCATACGCATTTTCAATGAGTCCCAATTCCTCCCTCTGACTCTGATTCAAGCGACCTTGAACACTATATGCCTCCTTCAGCCGCTCCAGGGCAAGAATAAGCAACTTTGTGTCATGCTTGTAGGAAAGGGGTGGGAAGGGGATTGGTGAAAATTTACGAGACTCGAGCCAGTGCACAGTGGATGTGTAAATAGCAACAGCCTCCTCAGCTGTAATGTAAGGACCATCTTTCAAGTAGTTATGTTGACGCTCCTGCTCTGCCTTTAGGTACAAACGCGTGAGGCGTCCCAAATTCTTTTTACAGACTGTTTTGTCTACAGTGGCACCACGACGAATTCTCTCACGATTATAGTGAGCCACGGACGTCCACCAATCCGCCTTAGACTTGACATACCGCAGAATCATGTTTTCAATCGGTGTGGGAAGTCCCGGCACCTTCCACGGGATGTTGGCTTTCCAGCACCTCCAAGCTTCACTCAAATGCTGCAGAATCGTCCGCGACTTGTTGGCTTTGATTCCCTCAGGCATCATGTCCAAAATGTCGTGCATAACAGACGCACGCAGTTCAAGGTCATAGTGAGACTCCACACGCTGCTTCGTGACTGTCTTCGCAATGCCCTTGGATTGACGACCCTCAAACTGACGGGCAAGCAAGTTACCAAGCCAGCGCTCGAGGAGGGGCACGATTCCACGCATGAAGAACAGCCATACACGCCATCCGGGAGCCCAGAAGCCACATCCAGGACCCTTGCCGACGGCGCCCGTGTTGAAACGGTCTGTGAATAAATATAAGGTGGAAGAAAGAAGCGAGTGGGAATGCAACGCAAGAACTCACAGTAAATGAGGTGCTTCAAATCTTTGCACATGCGGACCTGTCTCATAAGCCTGTACTTGTACCGGTACATACCCGTCAACTGACCAACGTGAGCGAAGGTGTACTGCAGACCGTCCGCTAGTTGGAAAGCATCCACGTTTCCAAGGCGGTACTGTCAAGAAAGTTACGTAAGTATGGGAAATCTGGTGATAAAAGGAAGATAGTTACAAACCTGAACATGCGAATCCACAATCAGCTTGGTCAACCTCAAAATCTCTCGCTGCAAGTGGAAAGCGTTACCAAAGCGCGACTTCTTGCGCTCTTTGGTCGTCAGCGTCTTGACAGGCTTTAAGTTGAAGTTGTAGTCCAAGTGAAGATAGTTCAAATTCTTACGGTGAATCAGAAGATTGAGCATGTTATATCCCTGACGACAAACTTGCAGTCCCGCTTCGACCCAGTCCAGCTCAGTCGACTGGAAGAATTTAGTACTCTGCAGCTGTCTGAAGAGGTATTTTTTGCTCTGTGGCTTGGGGTGCCGATGCTTGATGGCATTCAAAACGTAGCACTCTGAGAATTCATAGTCATCAAGGTTGGGGTCGGGGTCAGCCGGAGACAGAAATACAAGACAAAGGCAACTTACTCAGCAACTTCTGATACGAGACTCTGACCTTGACGGGTTGCCCACTCGGACAGTGCTCCAAATACCAGCTCTTGACTAACGGCACATCAATCGCGCGCCGCATCTTTCCCTGCCGTTTGTTGAACGGATGTGGGGCCCAATACAAAGCGATCCCCGCCGCAGTCGTGTCCGTGTAAAGCATCTGATCCTCCAAGAAAGGCTCTACACCCTCTGGCAAAAAGAAAGAATCGTCTTCGTCTTTGCCATCAAAAAGCTCATCTTCAAAGGACCCCTTTGTCGAGGTATTCAAAGTTCGAGAGGAAATAGGGTTGATAATGGGGTCGAAGTAGAAAGCAGGCAGGTCAGGGTCGTCTGACTTTATGTAGACAACTGGCGGGTAGTGGTACCAGGAAACATGGACAGAACGAGGCAGAGAGTTGTAAAGGAACGGGAAGGCGACCTTGTACTCTGTGCGGATGGGCTGACGAATAATGATCTTATTGATGTCGTTAAATTCGTTCCAGTCTTCGTCTCCTGCCTCCATATCACGAAACAGGGGCTCAAACTTGGGTCCTCCAGGTATGGCCATGTTGAGCGCCTGGAAATGATTAAGTATCCATGAGCACAGACAGGAAACTCAGAATCCAAACGAGAGCCACCTTAGCTGTGAAAAAGTCCTTGACATCAAACAAATAAAAATAGTTTCGGTCCATCAAGTCGGATAGAAGCTGGTGGGCGAGACGGTGCAGCGTAGACATAATTGGTAAGTCCAGCTTCCATTTGCGGTACGTGGATCCGTTCACAAACTTGGAACCTGACGGAATAATTTTGTAAGCATTGATGTCGTGCTATCATGCCCTTCATGTGCTTCGCTCGAGATTGCTGGCAAAGTTTCGTACGGTCGGCCTTCGTCCTTGAGAATCATTCTTTCGGCTCGTTCTCGCCTCCATCATGTGTCGCAAAACAAAAACTCACCCATCAAAGGCTGATGGTCATAAAACCAGTCATACACGGCCGAATCTTCCTCCTCGTCTAATTCGAGCTGAATGGCCTCCAACGGATCCACATCCAAAATATTGTCCCCATAATCCAAAGGCGGCTCTTCATCGTCAAAGGGTGGGAAGCGCATTCGTTTGAAGTGGCGACGGTCGCGCTTTTCTCTACGCATCATGATCCACATAGTGCCCCATTGGGCGATAAAGACGGGTTCAATGACGAAGGGGACTTGGTTGCAAAAGGTGATAGCGCCGGTGACGTGGTAGAGGACAGGGATTTCGCGGACCTAGACAGTTCGTTCTATCAGCGCGTAGTCGCTCCGAATCCGATGCACGTTTCCTACACACTTTCACACGCAATCCACATTATATCAAAAAAGTTGTTCAGTTACCTGCTCCCAGGGCATGAGCATATTCTCGAGCAGCTTGAGGACAGCGTGAGGCACGTACTTCAGAGCACCAAGGTAGATGCGCTTGTCATGCCTAAATTTTTTAGATGACATGTCTCCATGGTCCTTTATGATTTTGCTAATTGTTTGTGTGCAGGATGAGTGGACACGCAAGCTTAATCAAGCGGAGGGGGCACGAGCCAAGTAGGGAACATTCGCCTACCGAATGTGTTCCGGGGGCATGTTCTCCTTCTGAGTAGCGACAAAGCCATGCTTGCGCTTTTCGGCGAAGCGCTTTGAGTTCATAGCAGCCCATTTGCGCGACTTCTCGTTGAGTTTGTCGTGGCTGAGGGTACCTGGGCCTGTGCCCGGGCTGGCCAGATTGAGCGCGTGGCTTACGGTGGCCATGCTTGATAATGCGTTCTGAGCAGATTTGCGATGGGTCGAGACTGGAGTGTTGCGGGGGATGGATGGATGGATTGGTTGGTCGATGCGCAGTTGCCGTTTGACGGAAAAAAAGATATAGTGAAGGGAAACCCCAGCTTGCCCACATAGACATCTAAAACTGGATTCAGAGAACCAACTTCAGATGGTGTCGGCGTGTCAACTTGGCACGTGCACCGTCTCTACCGAATTCCTAGTAACCCGCTCAAGCCCATCCTCACATCACAACTGCTATGCTGCCGCCAATTATGTGGAGGACAATTCGTGGCCTTCATGGCGGACATCAACACGTTAGTTGAATTTTGTACCAAAGAACCTGCCCCATCCCAGCCTCCCAATGAACCGATGCCAAGACCCGCTCCCAAACGCCTGTCCGCGTTTCTCGAACTCTACAGGAACCTCATCAGAAGGTCATAGCGGATTGTTTCGAATTCAGTGTGCAATGTCTTGATTGGGGGTTTTGATGCTTCGGATTCTTACTTTCATTTTTTTGAGGCCCTTAAAGGACTTCACATTGACTAATATCTTGCAACCCTAGTACGTTTATTTGTAGACTTTGAATCAAATTACGTTAAACGTAGTACGATGTAGAAGACTTTGAATCGAACCATGTTCATATTTAGTTTATGAACCTTTTCCATGCAACCACCGCTTCCTTGCAGAAAACAGGCGGATTCCAACTAACTTGTGTTTATTTGACGGTTAGGTGTACGCCGCTCGGGACTCAACTACAGCACTTAAAGCCCACCCCTTCATCTCGCGAGCTTGCTCAAACTCTCAAAAAAGCAGCAAACCGTATCCGTGACCGCAAGAGCAAGAAACTTGCGATTCCAATGAAATGTGGCACATGGTGAAGGCCGAGGTTGCCGCAAGGAAGATGGGAGGGGTGACAAAAAAAAGTTCTGCACAAAGTCGCGTGCCAATCTTAGCGGTACTCCGGTCATGTGGCGAAGTAAGAGACAAAGAATGGAGGAGGTGACACGCTTTGTATTAGTGACAAGAGTTCCTGGTCACTTTGCTTGCAAGCTGGGCTTTTTATTCTACGACAATAGAATATCTAACACGGTCACAAATCCTCCGCGCCCCCACAATACAGCACGGCGTTCCTTTCGGCGACTCAATGTCTGGGGCAAGCTTGAATCCACCAAGTACATCCCTTTCAAAGGAAGCCTGCCATACCAGACAGACACCAGCGGCGTCGGATTTCGAACAACATCGCCATTGTATTCCTTGAAAAAGTCCTTTGGAAGCGATAAGTCATACAATGCAACCGTCCCAAAGTCAGTCGCAACAACCACCACGTCCAAAGACGCCGTCTTGAGATGATGCAGGCTAATCACCGTTTCCCCGACAGGACTAGAAACCTTCCGGATTCTGAATTTAGGGGCAATATCTACGCGAGAATCTTCTGTAGTGTCATTAACGTCGTCATAATCAGTGGGTAAGAGTGCTCCTTCCTGAGTCCAATAAACCGAATCATCCATTGCAAACAGCAATATACTTGGATCAAACGGACTTTGCCGTGACGCAGTACACCGCGCGAGAGCGTCCACTCCCAGTTTGCTGCGGATGAAAGCGGTAAGGTTGGTGCACTTTATAGGTGCATGGTCTGCAGAAGCAAGGAGCCGCTCTGCTCCGACGGCCAGGCAAGCAGGGAGATTCTTCGATCCAGGTCTCTTTGGAAAATGTGGAGATAGTATAGCGGCAGGATAACTCCAAGTGAGACCAAGAAGCGGGACAGAAAGTGGCCCCCTCACACTCGGGAGAGAGGCGACAAAAATTTTTGATTGCTCAAGTAGTTTCTCAGTCGTTTTGAAGTTCCAAAGTTCAATACTTGTGGAGAATGGATCTGCTTCTTCTTGGCTTCCCTGTTCATTGAAAGCTGCGTTGCTCAGAGCAACAGCTAAAAGAGACCCATCCATGTTCAAAGAGTATCCCGAAACCAACTTCTTCGTATCATTGCAAACTGAAAATTCGGCATAGGCCACGTCTGTCTGTCGCTTGGTTGACATGTCTGAGTTCAAAAGCCAGTCCCAGATTTTGACGGTTCCATTGCGTTCGCCGGTCACCATCGTTTGCTCCCCTTGATGATTGCTTTCAAAGTCGCACCAAATAATTTCTGCGCAAATAGGAATGGTTGCTAGCTTTCGTCCTGTTTCTGCCTCCCATAGTGTGATATCGACTACTTCCGTCGGGCGAATGTCAGGCAAAGATGGAGCAAACGTGACGGACTTATTAGATTTTCGCGTACCTAACGAAGTGTCGTTCACGCTGCGCTTTAGACTGCTCGACCCAGTAATGACATGGTCCCGTTTTGGTAGATTGCCGTCGTCATAGATCCCGCTCCGCGCGCGAACAATCATTTCTGCCATGGTTTCAAGGCTGGGACTCTTGCCACTGGTTGAAAATCGTCGCGGTTCTTCTGATTGCGGAGTAGCCATAATAGTGATGTCGACCTCGGCCAATGCGGAAACTTTCAGAGGTGAACTAATTGTAACCAAGTTGCTTCCGTCCTTCGTGCACATTGCGAGAATATGATCTGATTTTGAGACTGTTTCAGGATCACTTCTGAAAGGAAGGATTTGAATCATGCCATCTACGGAGCTGGCAGCGATGCGGAAGCACCTGTGTGGTGATTCCTTTCTTAATGATGCATCCCAATGAGTTTTTCGCGTATAGTGATGGTCATCAACTTGATGCGAATGCTCGTCTTGATCAATGAGCGGTACAAGACAAGCCACAGAGTGTGTAAGGATCTGAATCGCATGTTGAGTTCCATTTTTCAGGTTGATGATTTCCACCACCCCATCCAAGCCCCCAACAGCTACGAAATTTTGCTCCTCCAAGACTGAAAGGGCTGAGAACGATGACTCTGACGTCCATATTTTTCGTTTTGGACTCTCGTTTTGCATGATCTCAATGATCTGCATGGCCGTGCGCCATTCTCCATGGCTTGAACGAGTGTCTTGGCCCAGTTTGCTCATGCGCTCCCCCTTATCAGATATCACAATCAAAGAGGTCGCGTTTTGACGAAAATTAATATGACTTATTCCATGCAAAAAAAATGCGTTGGTAATGTGCAAGGGTTGATTCCATATAATGGTGAGAGTCTCAGCGTTCATAATTCGTATGGAGCGGATACCAAAGGCAAGTAATTTTCCATCATTGGAGACTGTGGCAGAACCTGAGAGAAGCATTTCGTCATCCTCTGTATCGGGGGCCACAGTTTTCAGCACCTCCCTGGTGTTGAGTTCCCAAACAACCAAAGTGCTGTTGAGGCTCAAGCCAAAGGCCCTATTGCACGTTCTACCCTTATCATCGCGCAAAAATCCGCTAGATGCCACGCCGTAGCGGAGACCATGCCTTTTGCCTGTGATTGTGGCAGTTGGAAGTTCCTTGGTCAGTGACCACCGAGCGACTTTATGATCGTTTCCAGGCCCGTGACCCGAGCTACAAATGAGCAAATTTTCACAATGTATATTGTTTGGCTCGAAATGAAGGCCCGTGATACGCGCAGACACTAGGAATGTTGTTACATGTTCCCACGTCATAGTGTCATACAACCTAACTTTCCCATCCGATGATCCCGATGCAAGAAAACGACCATCAGGCGAAGTTGCCAAAAGCTTGTGATTTTCGTGAAACATGGTAGTGCAAGGTCGGGAATAGTACTGTTTCTGGGCCACCATCCTACTATTCCCTTCAATTGTGCAGTCTGCGCTCTTGATGGGTAACTTTCCAATACGCCTGACGAAATAAGAAGTCTGGTTCAGATCTGATGTCACAACATCAGCGATTTCTTCAATTGTTGAGTTTGGGTGTCTGGAGGACACGTCAGAGACAATGGACCACGCCTTATGAACGTTGAAAACTTGTTCCTCTGTTGTTTTACATTGGCTTTTCAATCTTTGCAATAAATGTCTGGATGGCAATCTTGAAAGAAGATCCTTTAGGAAAGAGTCACAATGTTGTGCAGGCGTTTGTGATAAAATTTCCTGATTGACTCGAATAAAGTCAAAGATTGATTCCAAATAGCACTTAAGCTCATTTATGTCTGGGGTTTCTCGATCACTGTGTTGATTCAAAAACCGCATGATCCAGCTCAGTGCCCATCGTGGTCCCTATTGATCACTTAGCAGGAAGTATTGCCTTTTTAAGTCGGTGCTCACCTGAGACACAATGAAGCCTTCAAGAAATTCAATGTTTTCAAAGAGTTTACGAATCTCGTGAGGGGAGGAAGACTTCAACATAGCATTTGGAAGCTCCGTATATTTTCTTTGATTCCAGGAGAGTCGACCCGACGAAAATTTCCACGGCATGTCTACAGTTTTTTGAAATGCAGCGAAATTGTTGGAAAAGTAGTCTGAAATGTATTTGGCAACTTCTGTTTGAGATTCCACAGATGTAAGGTACCGCATTTTGATTACTTCGGTCAAATCAAGATCGATTACAGACAGTACTTCTCCTCCCCACATATCCCGATGAATAAGATAGTTTTTGACGTCAAATAATAAACGCACCAATGGATAATTGGTTGGAAGACCAGTTGAAGTCTGGTTGAATCTGCAGGATAAACAGAAAGTATCTTTGTGCAAAAAACTCGACGTACCGTAGCAAAATCGCGCGTGTTTGGATTCAAAGCTATCATATCCAATAATTCGCTTTGAGTGAGCCCCTCTGTTGACGTGACAAGTAACGAAAAGAAAAATTGGACCAGCAGACGACCATGCTCATTTTCCAATTCCAAAAGCACATACTCATAAGCTCTGGATACGCTGCGTGGGAAGGAAATCCGTATTGAATCCAAATGAGTCCACTTTCTCGTTGTAGAATGAAGGAGTTTCAGCATCTTGGCCGGAATGATACCATTCACGCGTTCGCAATCCATGAACGCGTTGCGAATAGCTTCTTCTTGTTCAATCTGGAGTCTCCGCCCATGTTGCTCAGTCATTCTCTTGATGCAAGTTTTGAGCACTGGAAAAATGATTTCTCCAATGGAGATAACGAAAGGTTCGTGCGCATTCTGCAGCTCGAAAGGACTTGGAGGAGGTCCATTCTTTGCTGCGGCATAGACAAGGGACGTCGCGTGAGTTTTTATACGTTCTATCACTAAGCCTTGGATTTCAGCCTTTGAAGCGGATACGACCACCTTGACAAATGGTGGAATTCCGTCTACGAGCCAAGAAATATTTCTTGAAAATGGCCCGGTTAAGGGAAGTATGTCAGCTTTGGCTAACGCAATGATGAGGGGTCGGTCACTTGTTGCAAATTTCATGGCTTCTCGAAATAGATCCACTGTCACCTCCTCATGAAAGTTAGCTATTATTCCATATGCCATACATATTTGGTGGGTCATTGACTTCATAAGCCCTATAGCTGTTCTGGAGTCTGGACTGAGTCCGA
Source organism: Chytriomyces sp. MP71 (assembly GCA_025201725.1). NCBI lineage: Eukaryota > Fungi > Chytridiomycota > Chytridiomycetes > Chytridiales > Chytriomycetaceae > Chytriomyces > Chytriomyces sp. MP71. The sequence continues at coordinate 14,298 of MU614912.1, read as the reverse complement.
CGATCCTAGCTATTATGACTGGTTGAACGAAACTGATAGTCCTTGCTCCAGCAAAGCCGGAATTCGACCCGGCAGAGCGCGGTCTTCTCGATCCCGACTCACTCGCTGAAGTTGCAGTTGAAGTCAGCGACGCCGCACTCTCCAGGGCCGTTGATCCGGTGGTTGCATTCTGATGCTGTGATGATTCTGCAACTTTATGAAGATATATTTGTATACTTTTGCCGATCAAAGAGGTTTTATGCTCCCCAACCACGAGCAAGGGTGGCAAAGCGTTGCAGTCTGCTCTTGCTAGATACGAGATTACCTTCTCAGTCAAGTGGCCTCTCAAACCATGATCCTTCGCTCTCAGCTTCAGTTGAGCGTTGTGCAAGCCGATTTCTGAAAGCAACTCATTCGATTCCATTCGGTTTTCTGCTATGAAAGAGATTCCGTTCTGAATATTATCTTTGAGAGAATTGAGCAGAGTTCCTGTTGAATTGGTGATAAAGGCGCTCTCATGGTCGAGAGTTTCCATCCGATTGCCATCAGGGACGGACGAAAACAGGTAATCAGATAATTTGTCTAATAGCCTCGCTTCACCCTTATCAGGCTTGTTGTTTTCTTCATAAGACGAAGAATCATCAGGTGAAACAGAGCTGTGTATGTAAAGCAGACTCTTGAACCAATCCCCACGCCGCGACTGCTTTACAATCCCGCGCAGGACCTCTTCCTGAAACTCCGACTGCACAAACCTCTGCACAGATGAAGGCTCCAGCAGTCCGCTTCTACCCAACGTTACTGCGGCAATTTTCAACAGCTTTTTCAGAAGGCAACTATCGAAAGGCAGTTTAGCGTGCACCTGGATTTCACTCCTCGTTGGAACTTACATCCACGTGATCACGGCATCAGGTCCCTCTGATTTTGGAATCACTTTATGAGGGCTCTGGATAATTCGCTTGGGCACAAGCCAATTTTCATCCAGGGTGTACCACACGTTCAAGAATTCGGATGCAGTCAGGTTCATAGGGATCAAGAGCGGAATGCGCAGATAGTTTGCTTGCGCCGCGATTTGATCAAACACGCACGCATCGATTTCAGAAGGGATAGAGGAGTCGCCGTAAGTGTCTGCGTCAAAGAAAGCTATGTGATTGAACAGAATAGAATCCCGCAAGCATTTTTCAAGGCACCACTTTCGGACTTTTTCGTCCTGGTTTAACAAACAAAGTCATGAGGGTGGTGGTTGCCTTAAATTTTTACCTTTGCGAAAGTTCCATTGTTCTGGGTTTCGTCGAATCTCAAGTCATTCCATTGAAACTCAATCCCCAAGGACATGCAGTAGTTTCTGAGCTAAAGTCCATGGTAGCTAAGAATGTTGAAAACGAAAAACATTGGCTGACTCACTGGAAGCAAAATTTGTTCCACGAACCAAACACGTTCATCCAACAGTTTGTTTTGACTAGATGAAACATACAACTTGCACACATGGTTTTTGACAACTGAAAATTGGAATGATTTCGCCAATGCCATGCCAGTCACCATCCCTTTCACGAAGGCTTCGTCGTCAACAGCTGTAGGTTTCCATGCTGACCTAGCCTCTTTTCCTGGCACCACATTAGCCGTCTTGATTGGATCCAGCCTTTTCGCTACCGAAACCCCTAGCGGTGTCAAACTCCACACATCATTTGGCAAAAACAGCTCCTCATCCCCAGGAAACTCCTCCTCAAACTCATATCCCACTGCAACCTCCGCCCCATAAACTACCTCCGGCACCACCCCGAATTCCTTCTTCTTAACTGACTGTAGGCGTATCTCCGCCTCCCGCCCCTCCCGCTGCTTCTGCGCCGCAATTAGTGCCACGCGCGGAACCAACGGCACTTTCCTCCCCGTTCCTCGTTGTGCTCCGGGAAGCTCTCCCGTTTCCACCGCCTGCGTGCGCACTGCCGCCACCCGCGGCACAAGCGGCGCCCGAGGCACCCATCGCAAAGGAACACGCTCGCTCTCCAAGCTTGCATCCGACGTTACCGAATTCCGTATCCCGCCCGTCCCATCCTGCTGCATCCGCGCGTCACTACGCGGGCTCTCTGGGCTCTCCACGCTGGCGGGCCGGGCGGACGTGCTGGAGGACGCGCGGCTGTGCCTCGAGGCGGCGGGACTGGCGCTGCGCTGGATGAGGATGCCGCGCGCCGCGAGCTCTTGCACGTATCGCTTGGGGAAGCGGGAGATGTTTTGAAGGTGAAGGAGGGTGTGGATGCGGTCCTTTTTGAAGGATTGTTGGTTGTAATGCGGTGCGGAAGATTCAATGCGCTGCAAGAAGATCTATTTGGGAGGATTTCTTTAGACATGTAAGGCAAAATGAAGGGGAGTACCTGATTGGCTTGTTCGGTTTGTTTTTTGAGGGTTCGGTTCCTTGGACCATTCAAACCATGTTTACGAATTATGGAATCTGGAGATGGCGGTTGCGGTCGTGCCTTGCCTGTCGTCGTGTGGGAAGGCACAGGAGTTGGAATGGAGCTAATCTGCTTCTTGATTCGATTAAGTAGGTTTTTGTTTTCCAAGTAGATTTTTGTTTCTGTATCTGTGAAACAAAGTTGAAGTTAAGGTAGCGCAGAGAAAATAACAGCTCAATTGAAGTCATGCCCACCATGCATTACGCGCTGTTTTCTCGTCCTTTCAATTAAATGTTTGTACTTAGGCGGCTCCTTGCTGTCAATGGAATGCGATGCTTGCTTCACCTTTTCTCTGTGTGCAAGCTTCGCGCTCACGTCCCACTTTAATTGCACAATCTTGTTTGCACATGGCAGAGTTGGAATGTACGCTCTGTACGCCCACGTGTCGGAATCTTTTTCAATCATTCGTGATGCCAGCAGCATATGAAATGCAGATTCTGGCTGATGGGGTTGCGTTGCAGACGGATTGTAAATAAATGTGAGAGAAGAACGAGGTCTCCTTGACGAGGAGGAAGATGTTGGGCGGCAATGAGGTTGATCGCTATGATCCTTTTGGGAAGCAATTACGGATAGGCTACGTTTCGAAGGAGAGGTACAAGGATCCTTGGTTTCTTTCGTGCTGGGCTCCTCTTCTGCATCCCCCTCGCGGTATGAGGACGGACGCGGAAGCGACGAGATCATAAAGAATTGTCACAGTCTTGTCCTGATCCAAGCTTCCAACCTTCCCCTCCTTCCGTTTTCATATGTTTTCATTTTTTCCATTCCTTTATAGGTATGTTCTTCCACAGGTCGCTTTCACCTTTTCTTTTTTATTTCAGCCGACCAATGAAAGCAGGACTGCACAACCACCTTGGACCGGGTGTGCGCATCTGTTGGCTGTCTCCTTTGCCACGATTGGGAGGCTCAAGCTTGAATGCGAACGGGCGTTTCCGGCCTGCTTCGATGGTTGAAGTGCGCAGCTTCGTGCGAAACCGGAGCGCAACTAGCGTGAGCAAATCCAAGGCAAAGGAAGAAACTCGGCAGCGGCTCTTGCCAGAAGAAGTGTTGATAGCATCCGCCTCAAAGTTTCCTCTCTCGAAGAAGGAGACTGCCGCCCTGCTCGGCGCTGACGCCGTTTCGAAGGAAAACGGTAAGCTCTCTCTCACGTGTAATTCACTTGAATTATATCACCTAATGACTACTTAATTTGCACGCTTTTGGTTATTAGCGTTTGAAAAGTATTTTGACAATGGAAGCGCACTGGCCCAGTCCTCCTTCGTGGCGACTAAGCTGAAGGACATTGGCGTCACTGACGCGCTCCAACGCGACAGGCTCGTGGCTCAGTTTGCCGGAAAAGTGATCAGAGACGAGCTGCCTTACATGCGGCTGCCCGTGGCGGTGGAGGCCTGGCTTGGGAAGAAAAACATGGAACGTTTCCTGCTGCCCGCTCTCTACGAATTCGTCTTGCAGGAGGCCAAGGATCTGGTGGCCATTTGCGACACAAATAATATCCGTACTCTCATGAAGATTTCCGATCTCAGGCTTCCCACGGATTGGTACCCACAGGCGCGTCAGCTCAAAAGGTGAGAATACAACTCATTCTTTTGAATAGAAGAGTTACTTCAAACATGCGATTCGGACGCGTTGAAGGAGAAATTTCTTTATAGTCTCATCCGGAACCGAACAGAAACATCATTCTCCACGTTGGACCCACGAACTCTGGCAAGACCTTTTCCGCCCTTGAATGTCTCCGAAAAGCACCCACAGGAATCTACGCAGGTCCCCTCCGCCTCCTCGCCCATGAAGTCTATGAGCGCCTGAACACGGATGGCAGCGCCTGCAACCTCCTCACCGGCGAGGAGCGCCGTATCATCGATGGCGTCGAAAAGTGGAGCTGCACGGTCGAGTTGACGCCTTTGGACAAGGAATTCGACGTGGCTGTCGTGGACGAGATTCAAATGATTGGAGATGAACAGCGCGGGTGGGCTTGGACGCAGGCTTTGCTTGGAATTCGGGCCAAAGAGATTCACTTGTGCGGGGAGGCAACAGTCCTCCCGCTTGTGGCGCGGATTTGCGAGTTGACGGGGGACACTATGACTGTGAACAAATATGAGCGGCTGACGAAGCTGAGTATTGAAAAGCGCGGCTTCAGTGGCAGCTTTAGCAATATTAAGCCTGGCGATTGTGTGGTCACGTTTTCGCGAAAGAACATTTTTGCGTTGCGGAAGAAGATTGAGTCGTTTGGAAACGTCAAGTGCGCCGTCATTTATGGCGGCCTGCCTCCAGGTTTGTGCCCAATTCCTCTTGCTTCCGAATCCACTCATCGTCAATTGCCACAGAGGTGCGCTCCGAACAAGCTAAGCTCTTCAACGCAGCGGCAAGCGGCTATGACTGCCTCGTGGCGAGTGATGCAATCGGCATGGGCCTCAACCTCAACATACGACGCGTCATTTTCGAGAGTCTACAAAAGTTTGACAGCAAGGGAATATCCCCACTCTCCATCGGTCAAATTAAGCAAATCGCCGGACTCGGGGGGCGATTCCGCACACAACACAACGAAGGATCCGTCTGCACGTATGTTGCCATGGTCTTTCTCTACCTTTAACTTCGTCTAAATTACCGCACGCCGGTTTTCTAGGCTCCATAACATCGATATGATGCGTCTGCGTCAAGCCCTGGACGTCGACAGCCCGTTCCCGCTCCCGAGCGCAGGCCTGTGCCCAACCTTCGAGCAGATCGAGCGCTTCGCGCAAGAAACGCCACCAGGCACCACATTCAGCGCTCTTTTGGACAAGTTTGAGGAACTTGCGCGACTAGATAGCAATTACTTTTGGTGCAACTTGGGACAGCAGAAGAAAGCGGCGGATGTGATTGAAGCATTTGAGTTATCGCTTGCGGATCGGTGAGTTCCGTTTAATTTGCAATGGATCTGGTGCTAATTGTGTACTTGGCCATTTTCAGGTATGCACTTGTGGCAGCACCGAGCCACCCTGACGACGAGTACATAACGAACGCGTTTATTCATTTCGCAAAGGCCGTCAGCGAGGGCAACGAAGTAAATATTGCTGACCTTGTGAAGCTGCCGACGGAGCCTGTAGCAAAAAGCGAGACCCTTCGTCATCTCGAGAGCGTGCACAAAGTAATCGTGCTCTACATCTGGTTGAGGTGCGTGCGTTGCACTTTGTCTTTCTTCTGTTTCCTCATATTCAAAATCGTGGCCGCGTGGTGCAGTTTCCGCTTCCCGAATACTTTTCCGTTCATCGAAAGCGCGTCACAAATGAAGCAGGAATGCGAGACGCTCATCACAAGAAGCCTGGACTTGCTCCACAACGACAAGGTCATTGCACGCCTCGAGCGCCGGTCCTACCACAAGCTCAAACCTCTCGCAATGCGAGCCGTCGATCCGGCCACCGTACTGGCGAGCAAGTCAAGGGCGGGCGTGACTTATAGTGGTTTGGACGTCCCTGAGCCAGCGAGACCGCAGGAGGAGTTGTTGGCGCTTGAGGGGAAGGAACAGCGGCGGAAGGATCGGAAGCAGGCTTTTATGGCACATAACCAGGATATGAAGAGGCAGGCGGGTGAGTTGCGGGAGCAGAAGAACAAGTTAAGGGCTGTCACTCGACAAAGGAAGGAGTGGGACAGACGGGATGAGGAGATTATGCAGGGCGTTTCGAAGGGTGGCCGTGGAGGGAATGCTGAGAGGGAAGATGTCTTCATGAAGGATGGCAAGAGTGTCGCACAAAGATCATCTTATGGGATAGAGACACGTGCTGATTATTCTCCTAAGGGGTCTGAATAATTAGAAGCAGGTAGTTATTATTGCCATTCCAATGGAAAGGTCAATGATGAGGTGAGAAGCATTTTACAAATGGGTAATTATGGCAATTATGGTAATAAAGACAGCTCGCATCGCAAAAATTTGATGCACGGAATATGGGGTGTTTCGTCAATATGAATTCTACATCCCAAGCCATTTTCATCCAGTGCAGGTGCTACTGCTGTCGCTGTCACTCATTTTAACTAAGCGATTTTTGGTTACGTACTGATATATTATCTCCCGGAGTCCTGCTTGAGCTATGCAATTACCGCGCGAGTGGTTGCAGTTTGTGATAATCATGTTTAAATAAAGCCGGAGCTCCAGCAGAGAGGGGTAGAAAACTGGTATGCGAACTTGCTTACAAAACATTTTTTGGCGCGGCAGCGTTCCACTCAGAATAAAGATGACGACTGATATCTAGAACTTCGCATTCAGAGCTTTCCTGTTTCAGCGCGGGAGGATAATCGTTCCCTTGCATCAGGATGAACCCACTAAAGGGACGTCAATGTAGCTTTAATGTCGAGCTAAATTTAAACAAAATCAATTGAATTTGTTTGCAGAGGAGGATAGATATGCTTCAGTTTTGACAGTGATCGTGGGTGAAGAAACAGGTGATCAGCCTTTCATTCGAGAGCCTCCACACACGAACGGGATTGCGCTTGCAAATGACTCGAAATATCTTCATGACAATATATGGTTGGAATGCGGTTGTGTCGGCGGCGGCGAGCGGGGACAGCGGGACGCTCATGCGCCTACTGCAGCTGGTTCCAGGCTAATGTGGTGGGATTGGGAGTCAGAGTAAAACGAGACAGTTCGCAAAGCGCTGTGACGCACACGAAAGAGGCGGCGCTCTGTTGCCGCCGCTAAAGTAAAGTTGGCCGTCGTCGTTCTGCTCGTTGACAGGGTCCGCATGAGCGTCGAGGAGGCCGACAAGGATGGAGAGGTATTTGGAGGCGGTTCAAAACTGCCACCGCACACTATTAAATTATGCATTTGTCATTAATTCTTAACTCATACATTAGACTCCACTGCTCAAGGCAGCCTACAGCGGCCACCTCGGCGTCGTCCGTTTCCTGCTCGAACGTGGAGCAAACGTGGCCCACGCAGACAAGGACGGCTGGACAGCCCTCCACAACGCATGTGCACGCGGATTCGAGGATATTGTGCGTGTCTTGCTTGCTTCGCAAAATGTCGCAATCAACGCCCTCTCGATCACGCGTTTCTCCCCTCTCAGTTGAGTCAACACAAAATCAGAAGACACCGTCTAACTTCTTAATGAATGTATTCATCGTTTAAAGTGAGTGCAAGCGCGAAAGGCCACGTGCACATCGTCTCGCTCCTCCTGGACCACGGCGCGGACACAAACCCAACAAATAAATACGGCGACTCCGCTCTCGCTCTAGCAGCCCAAAATGAACACCCCCACATTGTCCTCCTTCTCGCCGATAAGAATGTCACCCATCCATACTCCCCAACCCCCTCCACTTCAGGAACCCAGCACTCCTCCGCCCTCGAACTCGTCTTCGAATCCCAAAAACGTCCAGCCCCTTCCCCTTCCCTCCTCTTCAACCGAAAAACCGACTTTGGCTCCTCCACATTCGCCCTCTGCGAGCAGCCGCTCACTCCAGCCAGCCTTGTGCACCCGCAACCCATCCAGGCCCTCACGAGCGTCACGCTACCACTTGGTGACCGCTGGTTTTGGCTCACAGACTGGCGTGCGTGCAGGCAACCCTTGCCTGGGGACGCTGTACCGTCAGACGAGGACGGCTGGCGATACGCCTTGGAAGGAGATCCCATGCGTTACTGGGGCGATGTGGCGCGCATGCCCGCAGGGGTTGCCGTGCTCCGGGAGCGGCGCTGGATCCGTGTGCGCAAGCGGAGGTTGGATTTTGTGAGATGGATGGATGTTGGCAGAGTCGGGAGTGGAGCCACGGGATCGCAGATGATGATGCCGAGTGGACACCAGGCAGCGCACTTGGGTTCGGATTATGTAGAGAGGGCGACGACGGTGTTGACGGAAGTTGGGTCACACGCATCTTTGATGGAGCCTCCTGAAAGGGGGGTGTGGACGAGGGAGTTGGAGCGGTATGAAAGCGCGATTAGGATTCTGCTGACGGGATTGAAGTGTGAGTTTTGTAATGAATTCATCTTGGGAAGGACTGAGCTGACTTTTCGGGAATTATGACATAGTGGATACGGACGAGTCCCGGAAACGAGATGCCATGCTCAAAGTATCGGCGCTTTTGACGGCAGCGGAGGAGATTGTGGATCGCGTACCCCGGAATACTGACACCCACACTATTGTTGAAGCCACAGACATTTTGGATGGTATCACGGTGGAGGATGGGCCCAATTCGGCCACAACTCAGATGCATGTCTCGGAGGAGGAGATTTTCCCTGAAACAACTGTCTATCCCTCTGATTCGGCTCGCGTTGGTGACCTTGAAGTTGACTGGCGGGCAAGCATCCTCGCATCCTCTGGATGGATAATGGACGCTGGCGAGATTGCAGTGGATCCTACAAGCCCATCCGCTCTAAGTTGAGCCCCCTTGTTCTGCCATGACCCCCCCCCCTCGCCCCGTTTTTGACAAAACCAACTAAACACAGCCGCATTCCCCGTCCACGTAAACGACGCGCACGGCCGCTGGATCTCTCATGACGCGCTCCATTATGTACAAAACGACGCCTCCTCTGACCAGGAGCCCATTCGCGGCGACGAGGAGGAAGACGCCATGGTGCGTCGCCTCAACGGTACTGACACTGACACAAGCGCACCAAACGTTCGCTTTCGCGTGCTGCAGCCCTTGCCGTCGAGCGGCGGCGGCGGCGCGGGAGGGAGCTTACGCTTGAGTCTGCATGCGCGGACGCCACTTGCTCCCACGACCACAGAGGTGATCGCGATGCGAAGTCCTCGAATAGGTGGCGTGGTAACCGGCATGCAAGGGGAAGGCGCGGCTGAAGAGGAGGAGGTGCGGGTGATTGATTTTGGGAGGAGCCGGAGCGCGAGTCTAGCAAGTCTTGCATCTAGTTCGGCGGAATTTCATGTTGCGGCTGCTGTAGGGGAAGGCGGCGCGGAGGAAGTGAGCCTGCCGAGTCCTCCGACGTTGGAGTTGACGGGGGGTGGGCTTGCGGTTCCGGGTGCTTCTGCTGCAGCAGCGTTGGGTGCTCCACCTTTGGAGAGGAGTCCATTTGGGTCATGGCAGAGCAGCGATGCTGTTTCACAGTGCAAGATTTGTAGACGGCGGTTCACTCTGTTCCTGAGAAAACATCATTGTCGGTGCGTCTCTATTCCCAATAGTATGACTCTCCGCGAGGGTCGCACTCAATCAAATCGTTGTCCCGTAGATGGTGCGGATACGTCGTTTGCGACTCCTGCAGCTCCCACCGCGTTGCTATGCACGACCCTGTCGCCGCCGCTTCTGGCACCAGCGTGGGTAGCAGCAGCAGCAGCAGTAGCAGCAGCGCTGTCGCCTTGACCTTCCAGCGCGTGTGCGAAACCTGCTACGGATACCTCACTAGCATGGATAGCCCGCTTTATAGGAACCCCATGACGAGTGCGACGCCGCCCGCGCATCTGGACGTGGCGGGAATGGCGGCGGGCGGTGGGGTCGCGTCCACCGGAGGCAGCGCGATGGACTTATTAAGTCAGTTTGCGAGCGTGATTTCGAGCACGTTTACGACGGGTTACACGGGTAGTGGTGTGGTGGGGGAAGGTCGAGGGGAGGAAGAAGTGGGGGAGCAGGAAGAGGGTCCTGTTGGTGAGGAAGGGCGGCACGGGAGCGGGATGAGCGACAGCGTCATGTTGGAGTGTCCCGTTTGTCAGCGGAGTTTGCTCCGAATGGGGAGTAAAGAGGTTGCGGAGGCGCATGTTGCCGAGTGTTTGAGTGGAGATCGGGCCGGGGATGTGAATGGAAATCGGTATATCGGTGAGGCCGTTTTCCTTTTTTCTAACAGTGGTTGATAGTTCTTAATCGTTTTGTAAAAGTGCAAACGCTCAAGGAGAGTATGGAGACAGAGTGTGTGATTTGTTTCAATGACTTGGAGGTTGGGGAACGCGTCGCGCGACTCAATTGTTTGTGCATTTATCATGAGGCGTGCATCAAGAGCTGGTTCAAAAAAAAGGGAAGTTGCCCTGTGCATTATCAATAAAGTTTTACCGAGTTCACCTCTTGAGAAAGGAAGACAAGAGGACTTGACCAATCCTTTTAGTATTTCTGTGAGAGGTCAATGGGATATGGCCCACTTTTTGACTAATTTCCATGGGGTCCTTTGGCTAGGTATGACCAAGATCGCAATCGCGAATCTCAGGCGGCAATCTTTTGTTAACGTACCCACTTACCATTTGACCGCAATGAAAACTGCCTCTGGCATCAGTCTAATTCTCCTGCCCCTCCTCATCGAGTCCCTCCCGCTGCCTCAAGACTACGCGTCGAAAGTAGAAAATATTGTTGCAGCTAACCAATCGCACATCTCTTTCAAAAGCACAAACATGGCCCGTGGTTTCCGAGACTCGCAAATAAACCTCGACCACCGCGATGCAGATTCGAACGTCTTAAGATACTATGGCGGGCCCTTGATCGCGAACATGGAGCTGTGAGTGCCTCCGATGCGCTTTCGTTTCCTAGACTCAGGGTGGCACGGCAAACCAAAACACAGCTTCATCCTCTTTTATGGTAACATTCCCTTTAAAAATGAGCTAGTGCAGTTTTCACAGTTTTTGGTTCGGTCTCCTGTGATGAACCTACGTGAGGAATGAGAGTTCGTGTCGCGTTTTTTAACAGTTCATCAATCACGAGACAGTCTCCCAATATAGTACCAAGAATTACAAGATTGGTTATGGAACCTTTATCGGAAATCGCACGGAGACTGGGTCGCTCATGTCAAGGATGGATGATGTGAAGGATATTCAACCGTACCTTAAGAACCTTGTTGCCACCAGACAAATCAAGCCAACAGCAAATACTTATTTTGTCATTTATTACGGGCCTGATGTTACCATTACACAAAATGGTGCAGTTAGTTGTGATAGTATTTGCTCATACCACAGTTAAGCCATCACATATTCTTGTTAAGACTCTAAAACACGGACATAGACTCATTTGATATTTCTGGAACCCCCAACTCAAATGGCCAAAAATTGTTATTTTATGGAGTGATACCTTACCAAGGAGGACAGTGCGACGGCATCTGTGGCCCCTCGGATTCCATCTTTGAAAATACGTGCAGTGTTTCTTCACATGAATATGCAGGTTTGGGGAGTTTCGAGGCTTGGTAGCTGAAAAATCTCACCCTCAACGGAACAGAAACCGTCACGGATGCGGGTATCGGAAACGCGAAAAGTTTCGCGGCGCCGCTTGGATGGTATAATATTGCTCTGGGTGAGATTGGCGACATGTGAGAACTCAAACACGGAAAATGTGATTTTGACCATTCCTGTCAAAGGTGCAATGCGCAACAGGTGCAGCTCATGGATCATACCACTTCCAGGAATTGGACTGTTCAAAAGTTTTTTGACATGGGAAGTGGCGAATGTCAGGACCCCAACTTGTTTGCCACATCACCACCCACATTCTCAACGGCGATGATAACAAGCCGCATGACGTCAGCAACTTCAATTGCAAGAATTTCTTCCATAACGACAACCACGCGAACTTCGTCAACTACCTCAACCACACGAACTTCCAGGACAACCACATCCACTCGCACGACAACGTCAACATCCACCACCACCACATCTACAGCAACATCAACTGTGTTGCAGAGGTTGCAGCCCACATCTCCCTTCCACTTCCATCCTCTCAAAGTCTCGTCACAACCCATCGCTGTCCAGCTCGTTAAAAACTCCACCGACATTGGAACCCCCCTCATTATTTTCCCTTACACAGTTACAAACGCAGGAACATCCCTCATCACCCGATTTTATCTCGATTCAACGTCTGGCCACTTGTTCCTCAGCCAGGACCCATCCTTGTGCGTGGGCACACAAGACGGAACCATTCAAAGAGGAAACGCGCTATCGGTGCAAAATTGTAGTGGAGCCAAAGCCGGGAAATGGATTCTGCGAATTGGCGGCACAATCAGTCCTGCTACAGCTCCGACACTATGTGTGGATGATTTCGGGAGGGGTGTGGCCGAGGGAGGGAAAGTGGGGTTATGGACTTGCAATGGGGACTGGAACCAGGCTTGGACGTTCGGGTTCTGAGCATGAGAGTTGACAGGAATAAATTACATTTTCGCGTCACCCGCTTCCGAGCACGTTGATTATTGACTGTGAACTGTGAAGCAACCTGGTTCTCTTCTAACAGACCACAGGAAACTCAGCGGCTACTTTGGCGCATTCAAGTTCAGGAAGTGAAAGCCGAGCCCTGGAGACAAGTGACCCCTGTTCAATATCGCGGTCCCACTCAAGAGATCCGGATCAAGAATGAGAAGGTCGGACGGCGTCATCAACGACACATATTCGAGCGCAATGAATAAGGCGAACCACACGTCAATGTAGAACTCAGGTGCACGCCACAGTCCGATCGACACGCTGGAGGCTCTCTAACCATTCGCTGGTACTGCGGCAAGGTCAACCGTGGCACGCAAGTACAAGTGCTCGGACATTTCCTCCAGCCTCGAGAAGTCACCGCGAAAATCATAGCAGCGACCCGCTGTGTGTCGGCCATTCTATGTCTCGTGTCGCCTCCAGGACGCGCGGTGCCGTAATTGACCCACAGTCCTCCTTGGAATGAGGTCAAGTTGCAATTTCAAATTACCATGGCTTCACCCACTTCCCTTTGACGAACAACCAAAGCCTCAGTGTCATCAACTATCTTTTAAATTCAGGATTTAAGGATGGACTCTATGAAACCTGGTCCCCTTGGTTTCTCCGGGTAGAAAGGATGTTGAAGAGACAACCTGCTCTCAACAATTGAATTCTGCTTTCCAACTTGAACATATGAGATTTGTGGCTTAGGATTATGTGCGTGTTAGACTCGGCTTTGTATTCGGGATTGGAGCTGAGTCTCGCTGAGTCTCGCCTGTGAGGGCTTAACTCTGCATCGTTTCACGGGTCAGGCTCCTTCCCTCGTCAATTATGTACATCGAACTTTAAGAACAAATCCACTCATTATTCCGCACAAATATCAACATGATGCAACAACATCACCAAAGTATAGAGTGAATGAATTCAGTCGAAAAATTAAAAAATTCAAGGAGCCGCAAGGGTAGCGGGGTGGGTAACATACCAGGCCAAGGTCTTTTCAAACCTTACTCTTCCTTTTCTAACTTGGACACTTTGCTAGACTTGATACGAGCCTCCTCCCGAAACCGTTTGTCTGTGCCCATGGCCCAATCCCAGAATCGGAAGCTGCCGCCGTAGTTTCCATTAAAGACGCGGTGGTGGTGGTCGTGGAAGGGAGCGCCGCCCCAGAATGGAATGAGGTTGTTGAGTCCCCAAGGCATGTCGTAGCCGCAATGCGTCTCCATGGTCGTGAGCAACCGGACGGCGACCCATAGAATCATGGTAAAGACGTGCATGCCGACGTACTTGCTCCACAAAAGCGGGCCAGTGGTGAATCCGATTCCGAGGAGGAGGGTCTCTGCGGGGTGACCATACTCCGCTACAAGGCCAAAGGGCGCCGTGTATGTGTGGTGCACCTTGTGAATGTACTTGTAAAGTGGGCCCCAGTGAAGGGCACGGTGCAGCCAGTAAGCAAAGAAGTCCTCGACGACGAGGCAGAAGAGGAGGGCGGGGATGATCTCGGACCAAGAAGGCAGGGGCAACGTCCAGCGCATGCCCATTTCAGCCACGGACCCACGGAACGAGACCATGAGAGGGAAGTGGAGCAGACATTGCTCCCGCACCATGTGCCAAAAGCAGCTCCACCAAAGGGTCGGGCTGGGCTCCTTGCCCGGCTGTAGCTTGTACTGTTCAAAAAGCTTAAACTTATTGAAGAGGAAGTAGGGCAGGTATGCGCTAAAGAAGATAAGGTGGTGCCAAGCAAAGAGGAAGGTTCCCATCTGGAGAGCGATCTGCCACTGGGTGCCTGAGGTGAGGGCGACCCAGCCGTGGTCGATCAGCGAAGTTGCGTT
>MU614911.1:15373-27939 GCA_025201725.1 Chytriomyces sp. MP71 | reverse complement strand
CATGATTGGCCCTCTAGTGAAACTAAAAAATGTGAATTGAAACTTGGTTTAAAGTCTGAATGCTGCTGGTGAAAGAGTGTGCGGTTTACAATTCAACCCTTGCACTGAAAGCGTGCGGAACGAGACTCTTGAGCATGGCATCCACAGCGAACAAGGTTGCGGCAGGCGCCTCTGTCTCACCAGCCTTCATATCAGGCACATACCGCCGCACAGGTGCCACCGCTCGCCGATCGTTGACCCAATGCGAGGCCCACCCCGCCGTAAGCGCGACAAAGTCCCTAGCAAACTCAACACCATATTCCAGCGCGCCGACTGCAATGCAGTCTACGTACGATTGTGGAATGGGCACCATGGGGCAGGCTTTGTGCGCCACCACGGGCTCTGTGTACATGAAGACAATGTCTGAAGGGTGTAGCGAGAAGTTGTCGAAGGTGGACGAATAGAGGGAGACATCTGCGAGGGAAACTTGGGTGCGGTTGTATCCGCATTCGCGGGAATCGAGAAGTGAAAGTTGTTCAGACAGGATAGGGACGAGGACGCCATTGACTCGGGAGGCACGCGAGATAGATGGGGTGACGGAAACAGCTGTGTAAGATTTTCGATTGCACTTGTACGACCATGATCGCGTGTAGCCATGGATAAGGGCTGGGATCGCGCTCAGCCGTTGTTGTTTTGAGGCGGTGTGCGATGGTAAGATTGTGCCGATGGTGCGGTGGAGGGATTGCGAGTTGATGAGAGAGCCGTAGGCAAACACGAAGATGCGTGGTTGACGTTCGTATTGTTCTTGTTGTTGTGGTTGTTGGGTAGAGGATCGAAGTGATAGTGGCACAACACTCATTTGAAGCAGGAGTTGCGCAACCTGCCTCCTATCGCTTGCCTTCCGTTCAGAATCAGCGGCCAAGTCTGACGAGACACAGTGTGATTGAGGGTGATCGTGGCCTGAAGGAGGAGCCGTGGCCAGAACGAGGGGAAGGAGCAGACGCGGGTCAGAAAGGGTGAGCGAACGCAGGGCAGCTGACGACGGGGCAACAAGCATCATGGAAGCTGGCATTGGAGCGAGGATATTACTTGGTTGCAGACACTGGTTTGGAATATAAGTTTGTTTTTTTTTGGTGGAGGCTGGCTGGATTGCGACGGCGGCCTGGTCCAATTTTTGCCCCCCATTCGCGATGGCGTCATTCACCGAATTTCATCCGACAGCCACACACAATCAAGCACGCCATCCTCTCGCAAAAAAATGCGCCGTGAATGACAACGATCATCCTGCATGCATCGCGTCATTCTTCTCCGCTAGTGAACGGAATTAGTGAAGGAGACGAGTGCGCATCGATATCGGATGGCTCGACTCGACAGTGTCGCTCCAAGTTGTGGGGGGCTTTGACCCTCTTACGAAACCCCGTCTAAGCAGTGGACGTGGAAAGCAGAAAAAACAAAGTTGTAATTGACATGTTGAGAAGGCCGCTATGCTATCTCAGAAAATGACACGTGTCACCAGACAGCTTGGACACCCCAGTCTCCAAAGGGCAAGCCACGCACATCCATGAGAACCAAACACGCTTGAAAATTTAGCCCAATTAATATGGTCGCAGAGTCGCGCGGCCCTGCTTGGCACCTTATTCCTGATAACAAATGACCTTATTTATTCCTTCTTTCATGACAATCAAAGATACTTAATAAGACGTGCCGGATTCCCAGCCACTAATGTCCGCGCTTCCACGTTTTTGGTCACGACACTCCCAGCCCCAATCGTCGCGCCGTTCCCAACCGTCACACCATGCAAAATGATTGCATTTCCCCCAATCCACACATCGTTGCCAATCGCGATAGGCCCTGCCAACTCTGGCCCAAACTCGCTTCTCAACACTGGGTCCAAAGGATGATAAGCAGCATAGATGGAGACATTTGGTCCCACCAGTACATTGTTTCCAATTGTGACGCGGTGGCAATCCAGGATCGTGAGTCCAAAGTTGGCATAGAAGTTCTTGCCAATGGTCGTGAAACATCCGTAATCACACCGGAAGGGGCTCTCGATGCAGAGCCCGGGACCAACAGAGGCAAATAACTGGGAGAAAAGAGTCACGCGCTCCGGATCATCCGCTCCGACCTCGTCAAGTTTGTTGATTCTCGAGAAGATCTTTTTGGCATCGAGCCGCTTTTGCACGAGCGCCGGGTCGCCACCGTAGTAAAGCTGTCCAGAGAGCATTCGATCTTGCTCCGTGTCCGCGTCGCCGGGGCCGAGGACCGCGCGACGAAGCGGGTGCTGCAGGGCGTCTTGGTCCTGCATTGTGTTCGCTTTGCTCACCCTTTTTAATCCCAATCATATTGACCAAAAGAAAAATAAAAAGTTTGATGCAGACCCTGAAGAAAAAAGCCACGCATTGCAGTAGGACGATGATCGAGGTTTCAGTTCAGAAATTAAAAAGGACAGGGAACCAATTACTGCGCAGCATTCCCACTAGAGGCACCACCGCTTGATCTTGCTTTCTTGTGAAGCAACCACCAGGCAGGCATGCGTTGCTTCATATCCAAGACGGGCACACTTTCAGACACGTCGAATTCAAAAATGTCCTTGACTAGATCGCACGCTGGCCCAGACACGTGGATTTCCATGGGACGCGACGTTTGCTCCATTTGGCCCGTGATTGTGACGGTGTCTCCAAACAGGGAGTATCTGCATGCAGTGAATGAGGTCAGATGCAAAGTCAGTAAACTGAACGAGAACTCACTTTGGCATAGCCATGTTTGCCACCCCCCCTACGGCTGGTCCCACATGGATTCCCACACGTATCTGGACGTGGTCCGTAATCTGGTCCGACATATCGAGACTTCGCACAATGTCGATGAATCGCTGCGCACATTCGACGATGCTCACGACATGATCTTTGTCACTCAATGTGTCCTGGGTATTCAATCCGGAAACAATGTTGTATGCGTCGCCTGAAAACAGATCATGAGAAATGAAGCGGCTCGACGAGCAAGAGGGTAAAACTGACCAATTGTTTCAAGTTTGTAGATATCTTCGAATGAATCAATCACATCGTCCATTTGAGAGTACAGTCTGTTCAGCAGGGCTACAACTTGTTTCGCGGAACTCTTTGAGCTATTACCCGCAACTTCAGATTCACGGTTATACTTGACCCATTATCATACCTCAAGTTCGTGAAGGAAACAATGTCTGCCGTCAAAAAAGCGAGTGACTTGAAATGCTTGGGCTCAACTGAAGCTCCGGACTTCATGACATCGGCGACGAATTTCTTGTATGGATAGGATGAGAGTCGAATCTCCACTGATTTTCCAACGAATACGGTACTCACAGGCAACATACCATACAGACGCTCGTTCGATGCAGCATTGTCTTCGTCTGCTTTGTCTGACGACTTCTGAGTTTCTTCAAACGCTTTCATTTCCAACTTTTGTTGCTTCAGAAGGTTCTTGATTTCTATGGTTGTACTTCGTTCAGCAGCTCCTACTTGGTCGTAAATGCAAATTACCGGTCTCTTGGGCAGCGCGAATGGCACGAAGATTCTTTTGGTGCTCCATGCGCTTCGTCTCGCGAAATCGGTGCTGTTCGTTACGCAGCTTCTTGACAGCATCTTTTTGAGACTTTTTCATCGTTTCAAACAGAGCCACTTCGCGGGCTCTCGCAGCTTCCACATTGATTTCATCGAACGACGACGATTCATCCAACACATCATCGTCATCATCGAACAGGAGCGCATCGTCAATTTCCACCTCCAAATCCTTGGGGATCCCCGGAAGCAGTTCTTCTCTCTTTGCGAAATAGGCGGGGCCTTCCGTGGGTAGATTGCCTCGCTTTAACTCCGCATGAAGGTAATCGAGCTCGCGGAACCAAAAAGTCTTCTCGCGGCGGCGAGCTTCGCGCGCATCCTTGAAGGCAAGGAGTTTGGCATCCCGGTGCTGCCGCTCCTTGGCTCTGGAGGCTTGGTGGTTCATGGCGCGTTCGTTCTGGTTGCGCTGGAGTGCAATGAGCTTCAGCTTCATGACATTTTCCTCCACATCGGCTTGGATCTTCTGGTGGTCCTCAAGGGCTTGCTCTTTGGACGTGTGTTCGGAGAGGAGAGCTTCGTTTTCGTCAATGATTTCAAGTTCGTAATCAATGTACTGTCGCAAACAGGTTAGCTCGAGGGAAGCAGACTAAATGGGACGAGGCATACACGAGAGATGTAACGCTGTTGAAGGAGGTGAACTTCTCTCATTTGCTCAATTTCTTTCTGATTACGCATCAATTGATTGAGCACCCTGGCGTGGTGATTCTTACGCTCCTGTTGTTGTTGTTGTTTTGTATTCCAGTGTTGGTAGGTGTGAATGGTCATTCATCAGTATTTGGGCTATTGACGACATCTGTCTACAAACCTTTTGGATCAGTGCTTCCGATCTGGCTGTTTCATCGGCCGCCGTCTTTTCATTGAATTCGAGTCCGCGAAGGACAACCCGAATTTCGGCGTCTTCCACTTCTCGCAGCTGAACATTACGAGCGAGCTCTGTCATCTTGAGTTTTCTTGCGTGGGTTCCTGGTAGTTTGTTAATGGAGACTTAAACGTTGTGATTCTTACTACCTTCCAGCGATTTTCTTTCACGTTCTTGAAGGGCCTTGACACGCGCAAGTTGGGCCTGATAGAGGTCTTGATCAATACAAAATTTCGGGTCGTTTTGATTGGTGGTCTCAGTATACCTGAGCTGCAAGTCTGCGTTCTTTCATACTGTGCCGCACTTGTTAGCCGATCAAGCCACATCATCAAGAAATTGTAACAAACATGTTCTTGCCACGCTTGATCTTCTCGGCTGCCACGTTATTCTGTCGAGTGTGTTGATGTGGTGATTTACATTGTACTCAGAAGGAACTTTTTGTGTCGACTTACAAGATCACATTGAACCTTGAGGCTCTTCATTTCGTTGACAATAAAGCTAAACGTGTTTTGATCATCTTCAATTAGCTTCTGGGATACATCCTCTTCGAACTATGATAATTTCAGGTGAGTGATCGAGTCAGTAAACAACCAACCGGGAAAAAAGCGGGGTGATGGGAAACTAATATGTGAAGCACAAACAACGGGAGATCGCACACCAGGGCAAAGACTATTGTTCCGGAAGGGGGTTTATCACTTCCAAATAGAAACCTGTCGCTTTTTCATGCTCTCTTGTTCTTGCGCGTGAATCTTCTCTAAAAAGGCAGCTTCAGCCAACCGCGCGCGTTCCACGTAGAGTTCGTCTGTCTTCCAGTTGTTGAAGCGCTCCGAGTGCTCAAAGATGAAACCGATGCTCTCGTGTTCCGCCTCAATACTGCGAACAATGACGTTGTCATCCTCGCGTTGCTTGTCGAGATAGATGAGCGTTTCCTGATCAATGAGAGTCTGTGTCTTGGCCATCGTGTTCTGTCTGAAACGGAGAACTGGCTATGCTGATACGATTTGGTAAGGGACGCAGGCAATCGCTTTGTTTGACGGCGAGAACAATCGATCGGATTTCTACACGATTCCCAGGGTTTTAGAACAATATAGAATGAGGTTCTCGCTTATGATTGGTGAAGACTCAATCCCCGAAATCCTAACGGATTTTGTGTTGATCGATCGTTTTGAGAAATGGATTTTGCAGGAAGCTCATTGGCCCGCACCGCGACTTAAAACGGACCAATTTTATCCACCTTGATGTTTGGGGATTCTTGGATTCTTGAGGACTTGAGGACAGCAATCTAGAATTGCGTACGTACTCGTACCAGAGCGTTGACCGCTTCTCCCTCCATTCGACTGTTGAATTAAGCGCTGAGTGCACGTGCTGCTGAAAGCATGATAAGGAACAGATGGAAGATTCGTAGTGTACTGAGATTTGTTCAACTTGGCGACATCGAGCGTGTACGCAGATATCGGCTGGAAGACCAGGTATACATGATGTAATCGCGAAAGTCAGTTCGTATGGACGGGTGATTCGCGTCACTCGTTGGCGTTGGCGGTGAGTTCAGGGACCCTGTCAAATGGCACATCCCGCTGCAATAGTTACGGTTTATAAGAGTGTAACGAATTCCAATGTATTAATGAAAAGCACAATCCGAGGAAGGAAGAAAGACAGGTGCAGCAGTTCACAACAACGATTGACTCCGCACAGCAATTGGTACCGGCGTCCACCTTCCTGCCATTCGCATCCCAATTCGCATGATCCTGAAAGAAGGAGCAGAGTCTTAGGAGAATCGGTACGGAGAAAGTCGGGGCTGAGCAAAGCTATAAATTCCGACAAAAGACCTGGAAGCGGCCTCGTGGCCGGCCCGTACATGTCCAGCTTCAATCTGGCGGCAATTGGCCATGTCTTCCACAGAAAAGGTGCTTGCAGCGGGGGATGTCCATCAGGTGCGGCGAAGTGAAATGCAACAAGCTGCACGCGCAAATTTGCAATTACTTGAAGAGTGTTTGACACATTTCAGACAGTTCTTTTATTGATGTTCGCACGGAGGGAGAAGATACTTCATGTGTATTTCAGTGATTGTTTCACTTGCTGGTGTTTGACATCCTCGAGATGTCGTATGGGCGATGTTTAGTTTCTTGCGTGCCTCCACTCACTCGTAAGAATTTCTGGACAGATTGATTCCAATGCACCTTCCTGATACCAAGAATCTCTCATCTCCGCAAAAAGCGGGCGTCTTGCGTTCCTTTGACAATAACTGCGAGCTTCGTAGCCTCAACCACTGACTTACTTTTGTCTCTTTCAACATCTGCGCTGTGATCGTGCCAAGTATCGTGACTACCTTGCATCCAGAGTTGGCGACGCATCGGTTGGAACCAGCGTGTTCGTCCATGGCATGCTGACTTTACTCCGGCTTGCAAAGGGATGCGAAACGCAGGAAAGCAACCGCAGCACGGTTCCGACGTACAATGACTGGTAATCTCAGTCGATCTCACCTGTCGATGAATACGAGCAATCGACGACCGACTCGAGTTATAAAAAGAGCAAACGCAATAAGCTGCGTGAAACAAGATTCCTTGTCAAAGATTTCAATATCGGAATGAATTACCATGCGCTAATCAAGTATTCAATTCGTACTTATCGTTCAGTTGTTTGAACGGAGTGAAGCGCTTGCAAACGAGGTTGCCCTTCTATTTGCTCGACCACCTTCACACTGGGACCGATCAATACGATCCATTTATGAGGTATCATTATATGACGAGTTATTTAGTCATTGTTGCATTTTTGAAGGAAACGGGAATTTATTTACTCGTTCAGAGTTGCGTAATGGTATCCGTAACTGATTGCCATTCCCACCAGAACTGGTCACTTCATCACTTATTGAAAAAAAAATGCGAGTGAAAAACTGCAAATAAAGTTAATCTTAGCACGACTGGATAAACAGTCGATTTGCTAATGCGTGCACATCCCGCCCTCACATTGTCGCTGCGCTCGGAAAACCCTAATTGATCGCTTTT
Source organism: Chytriomyces sp. MP71 (assembly GCA_025201725.1). Classification (NCBI taxonomy): domain Eukaryota; kingdom Fungi; phylum Chytridiomycota; class Chytridiomycetes; order Chytridiales; family Chytriomycetaceae; genus Chytriomyces; species Chytriomyces sp. MP71. Next base: position 20,509 of record MU614911.1, on the reverse strand, counting down.
GGTGGAGACCTGGATCGTGTGGGGGTGAGACTCTGATTGCCTCGCTGGTGGTGCACATATTTTCTTGGAAATTTTGTCACTAGCCTGGTAGTTTGATTGTTGTGCGAGCCAGGAAGTGGCGTCAGTGGGGTCGAACTGAGAGGTGGTAACCCTGCTCCAGGGTGTCCGGCCCTCATATTCCATGCGTCACTCCTCTGCTTGTGGAAAGCCTACCAAAGTCTTCCTCGGTGGCAGTCAAGCATCATTTTCGTCCATACTCACCACACAGATTTCGCAGGAAACATGCCAAGGTGCGCTTAGATGACTCAGGTAGAAATGAATGAATGAGGGAAACTGGTAGGCCTCATTCTTTTCAGGCCTGGAATTACCAAACTCTCAAAATTTTATTGATTCGCCATCCCTATTACGAAGGGGCAAAAAGCTACTTAAAGTAACACCCGTCTCGTTCGTATTTAATTAAAGTTCGATATCCCACAGCCGCAAATGCAGGACCAAGGACAATTTGAAGACGTTCGAACCGACCCAACTCTCGCTTTCCTCCTTGACCGCCGTTTCTCCAACCCAGATAGCCAATACACATCATCCGACTTTGATATCAGCCCTACCGCTGTCCCGCAGTTTGATCGTCGCATGTCGCTGCCCTTCACGTTTGCCCCACAAGCGCAACAACTCCTCGCCGGCGACGCATCCAGCGTGGTTTCAAGGTTTTTCCCCACATTCGAGCAGTTTCAAAGCATGAATAGATACGAGTCGCAAAACCAACACCTGGCACATCATCAGCAGCAGCAACCGAAGTTTCCGAACATGGTGCCACAACTACTGCCAGTCCTCACCTTTCAATTTAGCTCATTCCACAATGGCTTTGTCACTAACAATGCCACCCATGCCGCTACCACAAGTCCCTCACAATATCTACCATTTCCCCCCATTGCGACTTCTGTATCGAAAGCCCCAGATATTCCCCCCGGGCAAAATCAGCCCACGCTTCTGAACCAAATGAAGCAAAGTGTCGCCGCCGCAGCAACAGAGGGCATTCATTCACCTGCCTCCAACTTGGGGAAGACGGCCAAGTTCAAGCCAACAGAACACCAGCTGTTGACGCTCATCAGCGTCTTTGAAAAGAATCCCTTCCCGAGCGCGGCGCTGCGCAACACGCTCTCGGAGATGCTGCGGGTTCAGCCTAAGCAGGTACGCTTTTGGTTTCAAAACAGGTGAGTATTTCCCATAAGCTGCTTTCTTTCCCAATTTGAGGAAATCACTCACGTGCATTTCACAGACGCGCAACGTACAAGATCAACGGCGTGCACGTGCTCAAGCCAACAAGGACCAAATCCGGGAACGTTGTGGCACCTGTAGTGGTGAACGGGAAGGATGGGGAGACGCTTGATTTGGCATCAGTGTCAAGCGAAAACCCATACTTTTACGTTGCGAAGGGAAAAAGGGAGACGGTGTCAGAAGCACTGTAATGTTCGGTGATTTGTTTCTCGAAACCCGGCAAGAAATTTTATATAGTATAGTGGCGGACTTTGAGAGGAGTTCGGTTTGCGCGAAATGTGAGGGCGCGGTGCTTCAACCACGTTAAGGATTGAATCACGCGGCAATCAAACGGATATGGTCCTTATGTCCGTTGTGATTGATTGAATTCCAATCAAGTTGATTGCGGCCATGAAGAACAGCAACCTTTGAAAACACACGAAAATTTTGTTCCACGCAAATAATGTTGTCTTACTTTGCGCTTTGGTTCACTGGTGCTAGCCTTGTCGCTGCGGGCGGCTGCAAGAACCCGCTTCTTCGTTCCGAGTGGCACCAACTGTCAGGCGACCAACAGTCCGCTTGTGAGTCGATTTCTCGCCTCTCTACTCAATTTATCGGCAAATCCCTTCAATTCCGACAGATGTTGCAGCCTGCCAGTCGCTCGCATCCCGGCAAGACAGTAACCAGCAATCCGACCCGACCAAAATGAGTTGGCACGACTTCGTAGTTGCGCACAGTGACACAGTATTTTGGGTTCGTGTCTAATCAGAGGGCCCAAACGCCAGTTAGGTCTGACTTTGCGCCGTCCAAACACAGGCTCACGGTAATGCCGAGTTTTATCCCTTCCACCGCGCCATGGTCTGGATGTTTGAGCAAGCAATCATTTCAACCGACCTCATGCCGCCCGGGATGGGTGTGCCTTATTTCGATTGGAGCATCAAGTCGCAGACCTGGGCGAGCTCCAACATCTTTTCAAGCTCCGTATTTGGCGCCCCAAGTAGTGGCGACGCGGACAACTGCGTACTGGACGGCGCCTTTGCAAAGGGAAAGTACGCAGTGGCCACGGGAGGCAGCACTTTGCAGTACCGCAGCATCACGACGGGGGACTTGACTTGCTTGCGCCGCAATGCGGTCGCGGGGTCCCTTGTGGATGCAAACTTTTTGCAGCAAGAATTGAGCGCGGCGAGTTACCTGCAATTTACATGTCAAGATCCGTTGAATGTGAATGGCGACCACGACGGAGACAACTACTTTGATGAGTCGGACTTTCACAGTAACGGGCACTTTGGGTTGGGGGGCGGCGGAGATTTAACGAATGTGGCAGTTTCACCGAATGACCCCGTTTTTTGGCGTGAGTGCTGCCTTTATTTTGTCATTCTTGCCAGGGTATTCACTCCATCTGTAGTGCACCATTCTTTTGTCGACAAGCACTGGTGGAAATGGCAAAAGCAATGCGAGCAATTTTTGTATGATTATTCTGGGCGCCTGGCCAGCAATATTGCCGGAAACTCGCATAATCCCAACTGGAACGGCGTGGACGACAACGCCGCCATAAACATGCAGCTCAATGTGTGGCCCTTCACGGTTGCACAAATGCTCGACACGCAGGGCAACACACTGTGTTACACATACACTGAATTGAGCACGGATCTAGGCCCTAAGACGGGGCCTCCGACATGTCCTTCCGTGAACAAGGTTGATACCCCGGGACCTCTCAGTGATGGCTCTTCTTCTGTCACAACTAGCACTGTTGCGACTACTACAAACAGTCAGGCTGGTACGACTGCTACCAGGACCGGCAGCGCTGCAAAGTCGGTTTCAATCACAAGCGCCTCCACAACCTTGACCATCTCCACAGCCGCTACTGAGTCAAACTCTGCAGAAACTGTTTTCCAGATTGTAAATATCCTCCTTGCACTCATTTCCCAATCAAAGGAGGGTAACGTGGCTTTGTTCAATCGCCGTGATGCGAGTGCTATCGAGACCAATGATCCTGACGACGAAATTGACAGCGTGGAGCCCCCCTTTAACAGCATTACCAACGCAGACAACAGCACCACCTTTTTCTACACCACTCACAACCGCAACGTCACCGTCCCCGGCACGCACACCCCTATGCACGTCTACAACGGTCACGTGGTTGCGCAGTGCAACGATACCGGCAAATGGAAGCGCTTCTACCCTTACAGCGAAGTGAAGCCCTACATCCCCGATCCTGATGCACCGCAAAACGTGACTGTGGGACAGAGCGCCTGCTGGCTCGCGCCGCCGCCCAAAATGTCGCGCGACTATGTGGAGGGTATGAATAAGAATTGGGCCCGCTATGAGACTCAATATCACAAGCTGCTCATGAAGTATGACACATTCAACAAGGACAATTGCACAAATGAGTACAGTGCGTCGTCATTGATGAACCAGTGAAAAACATAGCAATCTTAGCGCAAGTTTTAAGTTGTATTAGAAAATTTTTGATAGAAAATGAAGTGGTTACACAAGCCGCCATTTGCGCAGCCACCATTTTCACGTTCCGTTCCAACTCTTTCTCTATCTCAGCGTTCGTGACGATTCTCTTGACTTACCCTTGTGGTTTGTTTATGGCCAAGGTGATGCCTTCAGGGTTCTCAACCTAGGACCGGTCAACCTAATTTCTTGCGGGTCTACTGAGTTCACGTCCTCATCGATTTCGCACACCAGTTCAACCACAAGATGGAGTCAAAATCCCCAACACCAATTTCGTCATCCGTTCCCCCGACGACAACAACGCTTTGATGCTCAGCCAGACCTTCTACGTCGAGAAGCCTATCCTCATCACCACCTACTTTGCCCTTGAGTATGCCAACTCTCTCGTTGTTTTCATTGCTGCCCTTGTGCACGTTGCTCTCTAGTATGGAAAAGAGATATCGTACTCTGCCGTTAAGGACCTGGACAAAAATGATGTGCACGCCACGTTGATGGATGCCTACTCTGAGGTGCCTGACTGGTAGTACATAGCTGTCCTCGCGCTGACGACGGTTCTTGCCTTGTTCGGGTGCGAAAGTGAGTTTTTTGTTTTCAAATTTTGCTCGTTTTGATCTGACGTTTTTCTCGAAAGTCGGTGGATTCAATCTTCCCTGGTGGGGAACCATCCTGGCCATGGTGTTGGCTCTCGTGTCCATCACTCCTATTGGTATCATCCAAGCTATCTCTGGACAACAGATTGGTCTCAACGTCATGTCAGAGTTTTTCATTATTCTCCTCCCTGATCGCATTTCCGCAGTTGTGGCCTTAAAGACCTTTTCCTACACGGCTATGTACCAGGGTCTAACTTTGGTGGTGGCTTGAAGCTTGGACACTACCTTAAGGTTCCTCCCAGAACAATGTTCTTGGCGCCGCTCGTCAGTACTGTCTTGCTGCCTTTATTTCAAACGGTACTGCTTGCGGTATTTACGAATCATTTGGAAAGAAGATTGTACCCTTCTCTCAAACTTACCCCGCTGGTTTCAAATGGCTGATGTAAGAGCAGGCCGATAACCCGGCTTCTGGATGGTCCTCCAACAGCTATAATACTTTCTTGAGTGTTGGTGCTATCTGGGGTGCCATCGCTCCTGCCCGCTTCTTTGGTCCCGAGTCTCCTTATTTCAAGACACTTCTTGGTTTCGCAGTTGAAGGATTTCTCCCGCCCATTTTCTGGTGCCTTCACAAGCTTCAGCCTAATTCTTTCTGGCACTTGGTCAACATTCCCCTCACCCTCATCTTCCCTGCCGCTGCCGGTTCGCGCCGTTCCGACCTTATCACCCCTCTCCTCATCAGTGTTTTCGATAACTACTTCATCAGGAACTACCGCCATACCTGGTGGAAGAAGTACGCTTATGTCATGTCTGCTGCCTTCGACTCTGGATCTGG